>JACGCM010002053.1:0-17510 GCA_014058105.1 Kingdonia uniflora | reverse complement strand
CTCGAGATTCTACGGCAACAAAATAAGAGTAATATAACTAATTGAGATAATATTGAAGCAGCGAAAAAGAAATAATCCAAGCTAAGAGAAAATACAGGGTTCAAAAAAATTAAATCACTTACGGCAATTGTCGTTTTGAGCTACAACTTCAGAAGACTGATAAGTGGTCGTAAGACCTCAGGTACACTCCAAGCCTTAACAAAGAAATAGCATAACATATGTTATAGAAGTTACATATACTTCAAATTTCACTCAAATGACCGATAAAGTGTCGTAAGACCTCAGGTACACTATGCCGTTTCACAAAATTTCATGCAGAAGTTAGTAGTCATACCTCAAGATCCAGGTATGACTGCTTTTGCATGTATATTCACTTTGGGCAGACTTCATGAAAAGCAGTACTATACAAATGACACTTGGAGAAACTCTTTTAAGGGCAGCTCTCAACAATGGAAGAAAATGTAAGGGTGTTTTGAAACTGTGGAGGCCAACACTTCATGGGCAGCGGGCAAAGGGAATCGCAGTTTTTGGCAAGATAATTGGACTGGGGAAGGTCCTTTACAAGATATGTATGATGATGATATTATCAGCATATAAACATAATGAAGTGATTAACAACTTAGGTGAATGGCATTGGGATAAAGGGATACTACTACCTGCCATTATATTCTGGGAAATTTGGAAAACTAGATGCAAATTCAGGTATGATGAAGTTCATATAACTCAAGAAAAAATCATTATGAACATAACATCACTGCATGCTTACAAGACTGTTTGAGAAACTCAAAACTTGCCTCTGATCACAATTTCTCAGATTCTCTTTATGTTAATCTGTTGAAGCTGAAATCTAAGAAACCTGTTATTAGGATATGTATTGTGGTAAGATGGGTGAGACCACATGCTGGTTATTTTAAATTGAACACTGATGGTTCTACTATAGGAAACTCAAGTGGTGCAGGGGGTATTGTCAGAGATCACAGGGGGGGGGGGGTGTGTTTGTGTTTGCTTTCTCAGCTGCTTTAGGGACTGTTACTACACTGTATTAGAATTGTATGGACTACTCCTAGGATTGCAACATTGTCAACATAATGGATGATTCCCTCTTATAGCTGAAGTGGAGTCTGAAGTCATTGTTAACTGGTTCAATAAACAGTGCAGGGTCCCTAACAGGTTTAGTGGACTTTGGGAGAGAATACTGCACATTGGAGATCAAATACATATTCTTTTACAACATACTTTTAGAGAGGGAAACCACTCTTCAGATGGACTTTCTAAAGAGGGCAGTCAACAAATCACTAGACTTCATTTGCATGTTAATAGTCTTTCTCCTAGGGTAAAAGCTGCTATGAGAGTGATAAGAAAGGCTTAGTTTTTTTAAGATAATATATTTTCATGGGCCTCAGGTGCATGTCATCCCCTTGTACTGTTTAAGATCCATCAATAAATTACTATTTCCCAAAAAAAAAAAAAAAAAAAAAAATTGGATTCATCCGAAACAGGTAAATTTATTTTACCAAGAACATATTAAGGATCATTGTTCAATTGTCTCATGAGTCATAACCCTTTTTAAAGTAGTCATAGCTATAATCCAGACTTACTTTGTTGGAGTTGGCCTTGTTGTTTATTTGTAAAGGAACGTCAGCTGGAGTGTGAAAACCTGAAATGAAAAACTTAAGACTTGGCGCTTATATATCATTTGGAGTTAACACTAGAAACTAGATTGACTGAAACAAAAGTTATAAGAAGAGACTGGAAAGAAATATTGTTGACTTGATTTCCATTGAGTTCATTTTCCTTTCCCTGCTGGGAAGGGAATACATCCACGAAAACTAGCGAAATAAGCAACATAAGAGCAGCTACTACCAAAGCTCGAATATGTACAACATGAGAGCCACATAAGAGCAAATATGTCATGAAATCCCATTGATACAACAAGTACAACGTTGGATTACAAAACAAGTTCAACAAGTAAACCCATAAAATACCACATAGGTAATTAAGTCCATGAACTCAAATTCTAAACTTTTAACTCGAATTACAAAATAAGTACCTGAAAAATTGTTTGATGATCGCCTTTTCTAACTCTGGAACTCCGTTCAGAGAATCTTTTATGTGATTTCCTTAGTTCTTTAGAAATCGTACCACGTTTGACTTCTGCTTCGATCCTTTATTTCATTTCTTCATATAGTTTCTGAAAAAGAACATTCAAAGAATGATATAATTGTGTACTAGTGTATTTTTTTTAGGCTGAATAACACATACCTTCATGGCTAGCCATTGACGGTCATTACGGGGTTTAGATTTCTCGGCAAAATAAACTTCTGGCGCTCTAGGCTCCATGTTGAATATCTTGCAAAATGGTAACCAATGTGCCGCGAAACGAGATGCCTCTAAGAGAGCGTAAAAAGGATCTGAGTCCATGGTTAATTATGATATAAATGACTCAAACAAATAAGGTATCCCAAATTTCATCATTGGTGCAAGTAATCATTACCTTCATAATGAAATCTGGTTGAAGTGTCCCCTCTAGTCCTTTAATGAATACGGCTTGTTATTATACAGTGTCAAATCAACTAATGAGATACTTAAGTATATACTATGGTTGATTTAAGAATTGTTACCTTCATGTAAGTGTCAAAATCTTCCAGCTTGCTTCTCCCTTCTATTGACTTCCCTCATGATTGCTTCACATTGATGGTGACTTAGTAAACTATCAAAGTTACTAATAAGAGGTTAAGTCCATATAAAATATATTTATCTGTTATGTTTCCAGACTCCCTGATAGTGCACTGAGAAGTTGACTGCATCTCAGATATATGGGAGAAAGATTTTTGAGACTTGTTTACTTTCTACTAAATGTTAAATAGAATTTATCCTCCGCCTACCACATATTGATATCCCAAAACTATAAACTAATAAGCAAACTATTCAATTTACTCTTGAATTATATTCGATAAAACTTAATTGCGTACACTAATATTATATATCAAGTAGCACGAAATAAAATCGAAAATACAATACAAACAAAACTTGTAACACTGATACAAAGAAAATAGGGAAAAGGCAAGGATTAAGTTTTTTAATGAGTACAAACCAGGTCTTCGTTGACGAAGTGACACTCTAAATTTTCATCCCAACCATCGTATAAGTTCTCCTTTACTACATCTCCAACATTAATGTGGCGAAGCTGAGCTGCATCAGCAAGCAGAGACGACATGGCGGTTTTCCCCATTCCTGGAGTACCAGTCACTAAAATGTTCGATTTTGTTCTGCGATTTTGCGCCATGTGTACTCAACTGCCAAAAGAAGATAAGTTTGGTTTCAGTAGTTGTAAGCTCTCAGTTAGTCACTACTTATCATCATTAACGAAACTATACATTTCTACACTAAATCATTAGTATGAACACCCCATTGCTAAAATTTCACTCTGCAATACAATTACTAACAAAATCACTAGGTAAATATCTAAACAAAATTATCATAAACCCCATTACTAAAATTTCATCTAACTTTTCTCACATAGTAAAATGTCTAACAAAAAGATCAATTTTTTTTTTATAAGAACCTAATTTTCAACCAAAATATACAAACCCCAAACCTGAACAAACATTCACTAAGTATCTATGTAATCAACACAAAATGTTGGTTCTTATCAAAATTAAAACCTTATCACCAGAGCCCCAAATTTTCTCTCAAAATTAAAACCCAAAAAAAAAAAAACACACCAAATTCAATTTCAATGAATCCCCCCCCCCCCCCCCCCCCCCCCCCCCCTCTACAAAAAAATAAAATAAAAAATAACAACTAATTTTACAAATTATTACAAGTTTTTACCATCATTTTGAGTTTCACCAGCATGAATTTTATCATAAATAAATACTATAATAAACCCTAATGATGAATTTGAAACCGTAATTGGAGTAACAACTAAATATCTCAAAAATTGAACCTGGTCGAGCTTGGTGGGTTTGTGTTTCCTCTAGTTCACCACTGGTTTCTTCATATCATCAGCTGGGTAAAATTTTGGGGTTTTCTTAGTGGGTATTGGTGTAACTGTTTTAACTGCTCTCACAGAGATTAGGTAACTGCTCCCAAGAGAGAGATATCATGAATCTTAAAACACAAAGTGAATGATCTGAAGTTGGAGATTCGGAGATCCAATCAGAAATTGAAACATATGAGATGGAGATTGGAAATCAGAAATTGAAACTTATGAGATTGGAGATTGGAAACCATAAATTAAAACTTATGAGATTAGAGATTCGGAGAGAGATATGATCAAATTTTTTTGGGAGAAATTTGCTTCATAAATCTTAAAACACAAAGTGGGATGAGAGTGTTTAGAAACGATGGAAATAGAAATCTCAAATTTCATATCCCACGTTTTAGCTAGTTATTCGCCACGGTTTGACCACGAAACTAGAATTAGTGACACCAAAAACAAATAGGTATATGGCTTTAGCCACAAATTTTGGGGTTTGGTCACGGTTAGGTTTGTAGCATTTAGCTACTGTTGTCACCGTGGCTAAAACTAATATAGACCGTTGTTATTGGTCCATTTTCTAGTAGTGAGACAAAACAAACCCACATTCTACCCAGTCAATACGTCTATTTTACAAATTCCCAAAAAAAAAAATATATCAATCATTTCAATTTTCTCTTTCCTTCAAGCAAGCATTCTCTCTCTATACAGTCTGTTCATATATAAAAAATTTCCAACTCTAAAACTCTCTTATATTCATTCAAAACAAAAAACAAACCCCCCAAAACCCCTATATTATCAGATACACATCAAACAGGTTACTACACATATCAAACAAATTACTACAAATATTTTTTAGATAACTAAACAAATCAACCGGACAGAGCTTTATTTTACCAACCTGTACTTGAAAAATAATAGTCTTCTGCTTTGCCCGGATGTATTGCCGAAATTGAGCGCTCCGATCGCTTCCCCGACAATTTTCTATCACCTGATGAAGATTTTCTTCTCAAATCACACTCAGAGCTCAAGCGTTTCCTCTCCTTGGAAATATGATTGATGCAAATTTTTTCTCTCCTGAAACTGTAGATAATTTGAGGGAGAAAGAGGCGTGTGTTTCTACTCTCTCTCGGTTTGTGAAATGCCTTCAGACACGTGTCAGTCACCCCTACTGTCTTTGTAGGCACGTCTTTTTGGTTAAAGGCATCATCATGACTTCGGTGATAACGTCTACCGTCATCACGTCTGTTCCTAATGTCCGCCATTATACAATTCTGCACCTCTTCCTCAAACACAGTACAAACGACCAATCACCTTACTTTTATACCCTACCAAGATCGTACAACTTTCTTAAAACAAATTAATATTTAAAATTCAAAGATATCAATACAGTTGTTAAAATCCTATAGCTGTCTCCCACAATATTCGTACACGAAGAGTAAAACAGAATACTTTATTTAATCAAATTAAAGACATCACAATATTTTATTCTCTCAAGATCCCTCATCTTACATTTATTCAAACCTAACCACAGTATACTCAAACACAGATTACTTATTACGAGCTCCCATGCTTCGAGCTTACCGAGCTCTCCAGTAACATCTAAAGCAGCCTCGATGGTTTGCCTCCTCACACAGAATGATTTTTTCTCTTGTTGCCCTTGCATCCTCTTCAACAATCTTGTAGCACGCGAGCTGTTGAACAGTCAGTTCCTGCACCGTGGCACTCAACAGCGACCTCCAAAAAATATCACACCAGAAAAATCGGTCATACTCTACACGCGTCCCTTCCTCATCTATCCCGGTAAGATTTAATGGCCATTTCAATAGCACAACATCATACGACAATCGACGAAAGTATCTCTCACGCAGTTCAACAACCTTGATATGAAACCGACCATCTACTGCATATTGAACACGCTGAGCATGTTGAGAACGAGTCCTCACCATGGTTAGTCACACTACCTCCAGAGCAAAATTATCCCTGCAGAAGATACAAATCATAATAGCCAAGATTCATGATTTTATAGCCGCCAGGAAGATCTTTGAAAATATCACCCCACTGATTTGGCTAAAGGATATATTGTTCAAAGCAAATTCGCGAAACAACAAAAGATCAACATCAGATCCAGAAATATTGTGACAGATCATTATTTTCATATTATGACGTATCTCCTCAGATTTTATACGAGCAAATATAAGGATGACAGCGTACAAGATCAAGAAAATCCAGCAGTAGCACCTACGGATCAATATCAACCCTTCCAGTTCGTAATACTCTGTCATCAAGTTCGAATACACAAATAAGAGAACAATATATAGTTATCACCACCAAGTCATCTTACAGAAATTATCTACTTCCTATCACCACGTTTTCAAACTCCTCTAAAATTTCAAACCTCAGCTCTCACTATCATACACCATGATGCCTTACACCTATTTTACAGACTCCTACTTTACAACAACATATTGCACAAATAAGGTCGAGACAAGGTATCATTATACCAGAATGAAGATATTTCATTAAGTTCGAAATTTACTCTTACATATACTTTATAAAAGATATAATACCCACAGATTCCTTAAAGCTAAACTACCAGTACAAACATATTATAGGTTACTTTCAAGTTCGATCAAGTACAAGTTCGAAAAAGATATCTCTAAGCAGTCCGCAAAGAAGATGATGAAAAATTGAAGCTGATTTTAAACTCTGATCCCATGTTGCAAAGTTACAGGGACCAGTTCGCACTAGAAATCACTGATAAAAGATCTTCATGGCCAAAATCTATGGTCCATGGAAGAAAATGATCTTCATCCTCGCCACCTTTTCCACCATAACCCCCACCTCCTCGCATGCTAGAGACAGACGAAGGGTCTTATTTCTTCAACAAGACCCACTCAATAGCAGGGTACTGGTGAGACTCCCTTGGACGAATGTCTGCCGCTTCATCTTCAGTTGTCACAGCCTCCTTCGCCAACAACTGAAGACCGCTTCGGTGCTTCGCCTCAGATGTCAGCATATAATAAAAACGTACCATTTAATAGTGGCCATCCCCTGCCTCCATCACTTTTTCATATAATATATGATACGTAGGAGATACCAGAATTGGAGTAGGCAGAAGCAATGGCTGGGATCCAAAGTACCTGATGCGCAACTCCTTCATCTTCCTCTAAATCCTAGACTCTCGGGCCCGAGTCCTTGTCGTCACCATCCTGTTCACAATAGAACAATTTCAAGGACAGATACAAAAGACAGAAGTCAGAGACAAAAACTTGGCTCACCCAACTCAACAAAAACTATTTTTATACTCAAAGCCGACTTTCCATATTTACAACGTCAGAAAGATTCCCCATGCAACAACAGTTGACTACAGTCATTGGTTCTAGGAAACCCAACAGATACTCATGAATATACAATGGAAATGATTCCCAGATTTTAATTGCAGCATTAATGACACTTCTCAACCAATACTACTCGCCCGCAAGGTTTCTCGTACTGATGGTTGAGAGAGGGCGGTTGTAGTGGCTTATTCCGCATCTCAAACTCATGCTTCATCTTCGAACTATATATACGAACTTCCGATCTCACCAGCAGAGCATGTGGCATAGAAAGAATCAAGACAACAACATCAAGAAGCAAATACAACACAAATTTATTAATCAACACCACTCGTCCTTAAGGCTCCTCGTGCTATTGGATTAGAGTCGTCTTGTAATAGCATATTTCGTATCTCGGACTCAAAGTTTCATTTTCGACCTCATCAGCATACAAGATACACTACTAAAGACATTCAATATTTCTCAATTCAAGTCATCATTTTCGACCTCTACATCGACAGCTCGATTTATGCAAGTATACAGTCATCAATAGAGCCGTTGCACAGCAACAGAGGTTAGAACGTTATACTATCTGGTCAAAGAATATATTACATACACTTTGTAACATTCACCATTAAGAACCTTAATGGTCATCAAACAGTCATATTATAAGACCTATAAATAGGACCAGAGAACTACAGGTTTTGGACATGCAATTATATATAGAAAAATCCTTACTCTGAAATTCTACATACTCAGAGCACTCATTGTAATAAGTTAGCAACCTCAATAAGATCTTCTCTTTCTCAAAATCCTTATGAGAGGTCGTAGTTTTTAACATATTCAAAGGTTTTCCACGCCAAATTATCTTGTTGATTATTGTTTACTGTTCTTGAGCGTTCTAGACACATTTGGTCCGAATCCCAGAATTAGGTCATTATATTGTATGCCTTTGCGGATATAGTAGTCATATAACAAAAACAGTGTGAGCTTTCTTTATCGTTTACGATTTGTTCCTTAATGGATCGTTAGATCATTGGATATTTCCTTTGAATGAGGGCCAATGTTTATCTTGGAAAATGAGGTACAAAGTTGCTATTGATGCTACAAAGGCCCTAATTTATATGTACCATGATTGACATCCTTGGATAATACATCTTGGTATCAAACCGGAGGATATACTACTTGATGACAACTGATTACGGGGTTTTTGAAATGATGAGCGAAGACAAGAACACAACGTCCATAGAAGGGAATATCCCCTCATCCCACGAGTTGATACGTCGCAATGTTTACAAACAACATGGAAAGGATCTATTGAGTATAAAGATTAAATCAAGTACCCCAATGACGTCACAAAATCAAGATGCAAAAGGCCGAAGAACTATGCCACAACCGAATACGCCGATGCGCCTTCGGCGCTATCCATATTATCAAACACATGCTATCAGCACTACAATTTGAAGAAGAATAAATAAAAGATTGTGTTCTATGATGGATCACCAACATCACCACTTTTTGATGACATAAATTAATACCCTAAGCACCATTTGAGAATGCCCATTAGCCAAATGAATTATATGAGTAAGTATGGAAAAGAAACAAAGTGTAGAGTAATTAATGAAAAAAAAATGCTCAAATGCTAATTAAAAGCTACTGTTGGAGATTGTCATGCTAGAAATCTTAAAATATTCTCCCTCTCTTTACTTCTTTTGAGTCCAGCATTACTGGTATCGCATTTGCGAAATTACCTAGAAATATATATATATATATATATATATATATAACTTATATAAGTATATCAAAAAATAAGATAACAAAATTTTGATCTATGAAGAAACTGGAAAATATAATCCAATTTTTTTGTCGATCCCAGAAGGTATATATTTCAGAAGAGATGCATCGACAACCCAATGAAGAGCCCCAAAACAAAAGAAAAATAAAATTTAAGCTGAATAATGAAAAAAAAATTTTGTTGTTCACCGCGAAAGTCCACGGAATTTTATACAAAACATCAAAACCAAAAGGAAACACCCAAAATTAGATCAAAACATTCAATTAAAATTAAAGCACTTATACCGAGCAAATGCAAACCATCTCGAATCCCCAGTCCTAAGTCACCATTACCACACAAAATGAGAATTTAAGAACAAAACTAAGGAAATGAAGGGTGAAAAAAGAGAGAGGGAGTACACGGTTATGGAGGGAGGAGTAGTTTCATATTACAGGGAGAAAAAAAATGAAAAGAGGGGGAATCTACTATACAGAAGGTAATTTATTTTAGGAGAAGAAGATTGGAGAGAGATGAAGATAATCGTGGGAGTGATGGAGGGCTGGAAGTTGAAACTGAATGTGATAAGTTTTAATTGACAATTATACCCCTAAATGTGTTGTAAAATCACAAAATACCCTCCATCTTAATTGTTATCTTAAATCTCATCACTCTATCCAATTAGAGTTGTAATCCCAATGTATTAACACTTCATCTCAAGCCCTCTTTGTCTCTAGCAAATTTCCTCTCTTGTGGGCAGACTTGTCCTGGGATAAAAAACACCCTTCTCTAATGTATAATAGAAAATAGTTATGAACCCATGCTATGCACGGATGACTAATATCATACTTAAAAGAAATATAGAAGTGAGGAAGAAACATCGGGAAAGAGAAAATATCAATTTATTTCGGGATAAAAGTAAAAGCATCCCTTTCCCTCATCCCTTTCCCTCAAGAAAATAATAATAATAATATGTATAAATGTGTCTACCCAACTTTTCTTATGCCGGTGTCAATTTTATCTTTGATATAATGTGCTCATAAAATCTTGTTTTAAGGAATAGTGTCGAGAAAGTTAATCTTTAACAAATGTGGCATTACTAAGCTTTTTGCAAGTTTCACATTACCTAAAATCGAAAAACGAATATTTATCTCAAACATATTATTTATTTCCCTATTTTTAAAGCTAGTAAAACTACATTCACTACACATCTAAATCAAAAGAAGACCCCAAGATTAAACAACCCACATGAAGATCACATCAAATAAAAATGACATATTATTTATGAGCCTATGCTACGCATGAATGTTTAAGTTCATAATGGTATATAAATGCGTATTTGAGAAATTAGTTAGTTCTAAGTATCCCTTAACCATAATGTGAGACCTACAATTTATTTTATTACACAACATATAACTACTAATAAGTGTAGTTAATATGTTTGGGGATCAAGTCTATAGGAGCATACTAACATATATACTAAGTATCCCTTAGATTCTTGAATAACTTTCAAATATTAGATGATCTTGGTGGGGTTAAACCACAACCTTTTGAAATATCTAATCTAATTTCAAGCGCTCTATCACTCTATCATTTGAGCTAAAGATCAATATGTATTAACCTTGTAATCGTAATTAGTTATGTTTGAGGGTGTTAACTAATAAGGCAAGTCATCAAAGTGTTACAAATCCATGAAACAAAAGACCAAGAACTAATTTTAATATAGTTGCAACTTACTTATGTATACCTCAAATTTAGATAAGTGAAAGCGATGTGAGAATTACCTTGGTAGCAGCTTGAGTCAAATATTTATATGCCCAAAGAAAAAGTTTGGAGACCTGGTCAATTATATAACGCATTGTTATGACCTTTAGAAGTTTACTTCTGAAGGGTACTCAAGTGCAAGAAATTGAAAAGGCGAGGAAAAAAATAGTAGAAAACATAGCTAGATTTTGCCTTAGTCATTTTAAACATGTCGTTAAAGAAATAAAATATTTATTGCTAAGTTCACGTTGCTTCAGTTTGTATGATAACCTCTGCAATACACAACATGAGAATTTGATGAATATCATAATTTCTAATAAAATAACATAACTAACTTGTGTATGTGTGTGTGTGTGTGTGTGTGTGGGGGGGGGGGGGGGGGGGGGGGAAATTTTTATCAAAAATGTCAAATTGTTAAGAAAACAAACATGTTACCCTGGTATTAACAAAATCGCGAACTCCTTCTCATGCTTCGTAATTGTGATGGGGAAAAAAAGCAAAGCTACAATAATCATAAACTACTTTTGGTGAGACTAAAGAATATATGAACTTATTCAATCACTTGCATGTTGCAGAAATGAGTTTCCCTTCACAAACTTAAACTAATCAGCCATGAAGTTGTAGAGCTAATTGAAAATTCTTTAGTGGCTAAATAAATAAGATGACTCATACCTTTTAGGGTCTCTTTGTTTATGTAATTATGGAGATAGAAAGAAGAATGAGTTTAGGAGTTCAAAAAATTATCATATCTTGATAATCATATTTAAGCAATATCTTCTCAGAGATCCAAGACCAAAATACCCAAATACTTGCACAATGAAAATGAAAGAGAAGTGGGCTCTTTTTGAGTAGAGCTCTCAAACATCTGCAACATTTATAGTAAAAGTATGGATATGCGGTGACATAGGATATTGGTAGTCTAAGTTAGTTGCTCGTTTAAAACAACAATTTTATATCAAATAAATTTTCACCCAAAACCTTAAAAAATGCTCTTTAGAATAAATGAATTCCCCTTCAATCTCCATTATGGTAAACTTAATAGGATGAACTACGTTTTCAATCCAACTGCTCATTTTCTAAGAGTATGGCCTCAAACTCATAATAAGTGGACAACCTTCTTCAACCTATAAAATGGAAATTCATTGTTGTAAATCAACAAACATCTGAAGCTTCCATGGTCTGATGGTTGGGCCTATTTATCATAAACATGATGCTCAACTCAAACTTTAAATAGTTTCTAGAGGTACTTCAACCCGCATGCAACTCTGTAAAAAGTTAAACAAAAATTAGTTAAACTTTCATTATAATTCCATGGGCAACTGCACCTTCGTTGTAATTACACAGTTTGTTTTGATACGTTTTGAAAAGTTCAATACACATTTTCCCCATGCTGTATTATCCTCAAATTATCAAGAGTAGAGCATTAGGGAAGAGGTGAAGCTTTTTGCAGACTAATATAAAATGGCACAAAATCACTCGGAAAAACAGTAAAAATTCTTTTTAAACCAACCCATCATAGATATATGATTATCTGTCTACATAGTTATACCGTTGTAATCATCTAAAAACCAAATTATGAAAATTACAGTATATAAGAATCCCATGTATTAGCACATAAATCTAAAAATAAAAATAATAATAAGATAGATCATAAATAAGATAAGCTTGTTTTCATAAACTAAATTAAGATGTTAATACTATAAAAACCACATTCAGCAGTATTTGCCTCTTAAATAGTAGCATGCGACATACCAATGGGGAAAGTTAATCGAATTATAGAGGGTTGTACAATGAGAGTGAGTTGTTCGCATCCACGAAGAAATGAATGAAGTAACTTCAACCCTGGAGAGATAGCAATGGGAATGCAAATAAAAATGAGAAACTCTTTATGTTCCTGTTTATTAATAAGATATTTATAGAGTCATTAAAATGTTAAAAATCTCAATTAAACCACTTGGAAATTTGATCTAGAGGACTCATCCATTATAAGATAAAGGTTGGATATATATCAAAATTCTAATTATTCAGTAATCTTAAAAACATAAAAAAATATAGACGTGAAAAATGTATTTATGTACAATGCATATGGCACTGAATCTAATTAGTCAGAGTATTGCTCATGTGTTGCATTGTCAAACCATTTTTTACACGTCCGTCAAAATGACTTACACTGTTTCCGAAGTTGAGATTGATACTTCAACTATTATTGCCGCCACACAACCCATTTTTTCTAGCTTCACCATCAAAATGTATTTATATACAATGCATATGGTACTAAATCAAATAATAGTCAGAGTTGTGCTCATGTGTTGCATTGCCAATCCATTTTTTATATGCCCGTCAAGTGACTTTAGCCGTTCCCGAAGTTGGGGATGATACTTCAACTATTGTTGTGACCACACAACCCCTTTTCTCTAGCTTCACCATCAAAATTGTAGTTGTTTGTGGACACTAAGGTAATGCAAGTATGATGTCAAATAAAGGAAAGGCCAAATATGTACCGTATTATTGCTAACGACCTCGAGATCTTCCCATCAAGGAGAGAAGAACATTATAAATGATTTAGGTATGGAGAACAATTGAATGAGGAAAAGGAAGATGAAGAAGGGGCCGTCGCATCAAGAAGAAATGAAGGTAGATAGTGATGATAACAAACTATATATCCCATTTGGATTTATCTTCAAGAAATGGAAGTATGTATAATAGAGTAGGCTCAAGGTAATCAATGTGTGGTGCGATGCGAATGCGACAATGGCTAGCAATATGCAACATGGATCTTGTGACCGCAATGCGATATGTTGCGATCTACTGTGATGCATTAGGTGAAATATTACAAATACTAATTTATGCACTCACTAAATACAAAACAAAACTAACATCAAACTTCAACCCATATCACCAAATACAAAATTCTAAAGTATCAACCAGACCCAAAGCTGCGTACTTCTTAAACTGCATTCTAAGGCAACCCCCATACACAACCAGACCCAGAGCTAATTTCTTAAGCCTCAACCTCTTATCCCGGCGGAAAAATAATGTATATGGAAACGCCCAATATCTAAATAATGTACAAATTGCTTCTTCAACTGCATTATAAGGAAAATTACATTGACCAACAATATCCAAATCACTAAATACTCAAATTCTAAGGTATATACTACTTCAAAATCATAACACTTACCACCAAAACTCTTGGTTCGAAGGTGCAAGCTTTGGGTTTGAAATAATTGCTGAACCAAAATGTCCATCTTCTGATGAGTCAGGTATAACGTGAAGTCTGCTTTGCTTCTATCACCTTTGTTGATGGTGATTCTACTGTTGTTGCTTCGGTTGATTCGAGATCGAGCCTTAATTCTTCAACCATTTTAGAGAGAGAGAAGGCTACATGTTTCTTGTGAGAGGGAGAAAAATTAACTTACAGAACCTTCAAACAAAGCGTTGAAAACTTTAAATCTCACCACACTTCAAATCCCGAAATTGTTTAGCACCTTATTGATAATTGGGTTTAAATCTATCATATACAGGCTTGCAACCTAGGATTTTGAAGTTGCATGATGCGTTGATTTGTTCAAGCATAAGACACTGTTGCTGGAGATTTCTCAGGATGGTTCTTGGCAAGTTTGGACTTAGCAGCACATATGTAAATCTCATCTCACAATGTGTCGAAACACCCTGGTTCTCGGTTGTGTTACAGGGCGTATTCAAAGGTTTTTCAAGTCTATAAGGGGGCTGCGACAAGGGGGCCCTCTCTTGCCATTGTTGTTCATCATTGCGGAATAAGTATTATTTAAGGGGTTAACGAAGAGCTTTGAAGCCAGGCAGATCAGGTACTTTAAAACATCTAGGAGCTGCCTTTCGATTACACATCTGCTGTACGCGGATGGCTTTATTGTATTCCTTAATGGAAGCCTATACTCTATCAAAGGACTGTTGAAGTTTCTGAACCGATATGAAGCTTGCTCAGAGCAGCTGGTCAACAAAGCAAAAAGCGGTGTCTATGTGCATTATAGTATGACAGCAAGTCGGAAACAAATCATTCAAACCAGTAGTGGTATCCAACACAAGCTCTTTCCCATGATCTATTTGGGGGCTCCCATAAGCTATCGCAAGGTACGGTTCTCCCACTTTGAAACCCTCATCTCCAAAGTCTAACAGAGAATTGAAGCTTGGCATGGAAAGCTCCTATCCCAAGGAGAAAAGCTCATTCTGATTAACCACGTATTGAACTCCACGCCTATTCACCTCCTAGTCTGCATCAACGTCCCAAAATCGGTTCTCCGCAAACTTGAGAGCATGTTCTCCAACTTCTTTTGGGGAAAGTTTGAAGGCAAAAACAAGAATCACTGGGTGTCATGGGATGACATATGTCTACCTAAAGAGGATGGTGGACTAGGCACACGGAAGCTAGACGATATAAGGCATAGCTTGCAGCTCAAAAAATGTTGGAATGTGCTATACACAGACTCACTATGTACACGGTTTCTTATAAGCAAGTACACGATCAATGACAATTTTGCACGGCTCCGATCCTGCTCATCTACCATGTGGAAAGGTATTAGAAATTTACTTACAGCAGTCCAAGCCAATACTGAATGGAGAATTGGTACAGGTAACTGCAGCTTCTGGATGGACAACTGGACCTGGGACGGCAGCCTTGCCGACTTACTGGAGGTCAATTGTTCTCAAACGATCAAGGTAAAGGAGGTTATAGTGAATGATGGAAATTGGCATTGGAATAAACTGCAACACGAGTTACCTAGACATTGGAAAACGATACTTACGAACAAGATCTACGTCAGAGAGGGGCACGACTTGCCGTTGCTGGGGCCCTCCAAGAGTGGAAGCTTCACGGTCAGATCAGCTTGGCAGTTCTGTAGAAGCTCGGCAGACCCGCAATCGCGAATTGATTGGATTTGGTGTCTGACTCTCCCCAGCAAAATTTAGGTGTTCGGCTGGAAGTTGTGGGAAAATATCATCACAGTGGATGCGCTAGTATAAAGAGAAATTCCCTTCGTCTCAAGATGCAGTTGTTGTAGCTCGGTAACATTAAATCTTTGAACCATCTGCTAAGTAAGTGGAGAGATTGCACAACAAGTATGGCAGTTTTTCGCAATAGCATGTGGTATTCGAAATATATCAGCCGAGAGCTTTTGGGCAAGGCAAGGGGCATGGTTGTCAACAACGAATAAATGTTTGCAAATGGGCATTATCCGAGGGGTTATACTGGCTATTATTGGCTGGGAATTGTGGAAAGCACGGTGTCAACATCGGTTTGATAACATACGTATGAATGCACATACCATCGTCCACAGAATATGCAAATGGCTGCAACAGCGTATGATTAAGACCAGAGTAACCAAAAACTGTAGCTTTGGGGATACGTTGTCGCTACAAGTACTACGGTTGCACAAGATTCGCATCAAGCACAACATCAAGCACAAAGCAAGCATATCAGTAAAATGGCAAGCACCATCACCAGGGTGGTTCAAACTAAACACTGACGGATCCTCTTTGAGCAACGGTTTAGCTGGGATTGGGGGCATCATACGTGACTCACGTGTGGAGAGAGGCAACTGGGGTACAGTGTGGCATTAGGCAATGGAACAAACATGATAGCTGAACTATATGGGCTTCTGCATGGACTACTATTATGCAAAGCAAACCACTGATTTCCGCTAGTAGTTGAAATGGATGCTGAGGTTATAGTAAACTGGTTCAAACAAAGAAACCTCTGCCCCAGGAAGTTTTAAGCAATATGGAAGATAGTCTTACAACTCAGCCAGGAGCTGCAGATCACCATGGTGCACACATACAGGGAAGGTAATGGACCAACAGATGGTTTATCCAAGTTGGGAAGTGCACAATTGAACCTCCTATTCTGGTCTTTTGTTGCACTACCTAGACATATAAGAGCCTCCTATTTCCTGGAAAAATTAGGGGTTGCTGTCATTAGACATTAAGGTTCATGTATTGATATGAGGTCAGGCTTTACGTTCCCTCTTGTTATTTCTTGCTTATTAAGTAAAAACCATATTTGCGCAAAAAAATAAATAAATAAGACACTGTTGCTCCATGAAACTAAAGATCTCTTGCTCTGAGCTCAAATTTGGATATAGAGAGAGAAGTAATGTAGGTAGATCCATGGTTGAGAGAGAGAGAAAGCCCATGGCTTTTATTTTTGGAGAGGCAGGGTTTTGTTTGTTTGGAGAGAGTAAGTTTTTGAGTCGAAGAAGAGAAGTTTTAGTTTTTAGTATCGGGATTAGTTTGTTTTAGCTTTTGGGCTTAAGACTTGAAATCCCAAAATTGCCCTTCCATGTGCAATTCTTTATCCAGGAGGATTGGAGTATTTGTAGACCTTTTTTAATGTCTATTTGAAACAGACTTTTAATCTACTCGAATAGACCCCTTTGTGTTTGAATAGATTTTGATTCCTATTCGAAGAAACAGTGTTTGAGTATTTTTATTCGAATACACTTAATGTCTGTTTGAATACACTTAATGTCTGTGGGATCCCCAAACACTATGTGGGATCCACCAACCCCTTTGTGGGACCGACCATTTTGTGGGACCAGCAGATCACTTTATGGGACCGACCACTTTGTGGGACACAGCAGATCACTTTGAGGGACCAGAAGACCGCTATGTGGGACCCGACGACCACTTTGTGGGACCCAAA
>JACGCM010000346.1:0-15485 GCA_014058105.1 Kingdonia uniflora | reverse complement strand
TGGGTTTGTAAAGGCCATGATAACAGTTATAAGTTTATACAAATAATAGGTAGCAAGTATAACAGCTCCAATAACAAAAACCAATAATAATAGCTCCAATAAGGACTATACCCAAACCAGTAATAACAACTCCAATAATAAAACCATTATGACTTTTCAAGACTGCACTAGTTCAAAATAGGCAAGTACCCACACAACATCAATCCACAAGTCTCTAAGATAGGGACTAAACTTAACAAGCTAGCTATCCACTACCATAACATTAGCACCTTAGAGCACAAGTAAAATCTTGCAGACATGAAAGATCATCAAAATGCAAATAACAATGCACAAGTAAAAACATCTTTATATGGGGTTTAGATATTTCTTCACTAGCTAATAACCCAATAGTGAATCCAATACAAAACCAATTACAGGATTTGCATTTTGCAGTAGTACATAAACTTCACAATCACATGATTTAGAGAAGAAAAGAAAAACATGGGGTACCAAATAAAACATCCAATATAAAGAACCCTTTTTTGCAAAAATAAATCACCAAAATGGGAGAATTACAACATGGGGTACCAATAAAACAAAGGGGTTGTGAGTATTACCAAATCAACTCTCCCTCATGATTTCATACTCCAGACTCCACTTTGAGTTGTAGATTATTTTGAGGTCCAAAAACACAATGGGAAGGAAAGAGAAGGCCGAGGAGAAGGAAAAAACAAAAAAATGTTAGGATTCTAAAATCATCATCAAAATCAACAGCAACGTAGGTGATCTGTATGTATGTGATCTGAGAATCTCACCTTGGCGAGGGGTGATCGAGCTTAGCTCCTCTACAACAACAGCAACGTAGGTGATCTGAAAGCTAAAGTAGATGTGATTGAGGAGTATAATTTGTGATTGGTGATATGAGGAGTATAATTTGATTTGTTTTGGTAATTTTGATATTTGTGAGGGCAATTTGGGGATACAATTTACACTCAGACTTAGACCTCCCACTCAGTTGGCTTATTGGATCTGAGTGGAAAGAAGCTCAGTCATATGTTTTATCTGAGTCTAAGTCTAAGTAAGTAAAAAAAACAAACGACATTAAGTAACTTCAATCAGTCCAAATCACTGAATGGAGTCAGACTCACACCTCTGACTGCAGTCAGTAAAAAAAAACGCCACCTAAATTTGATTGCTACCAGTAGGGTTGAGCATAAACCAACCAAACCAAACCGAACCGACCTAAATCAAACCGATCTGATCGGTTTTTTTAAGAGCTCGGTTCGATTCGGTTCTAAAATGTCAAACCGAATTAGGTCGGTTCGGTTTTCGATTTCTTGTTTTTGTAACCCATAAAACTGAACCGAACCGAGTTTTGACTTAACCATGTTATAGTTTAACTTTGACCTGGTTAGTTTCTCATTTTTATGAGACTTATCTACTCATAAAGAATAAGTAATAATGGTAGAAAAGAGAGAGTGGCAACCCACAATACTTCCTCTCACAAAACCTAACAACCCCATACTTCCTTTCTCCCTATTCCGTTATAACTACCCTCTCATGCTTAGGTGCGTCCTCCGCTTTTGTGTACATTGACGGTAACAAGAACTTTATGGTGACCATGTTCCTCTCTTTGTCGTCGGTTGTCACAATGAGAGCGGTCATGACAATCTTTTGGGGTGCATTGTTATGTGGCTCGACGAGAACATCAATTAATGTAATAGGCTAGAACGGTGAAGCCACTGTCTCGGTTACCACCTTGAAGTGATGAGTCGTAGGTGCACTGAGCAACAACAGAAGGGGCGTATTTGTGGATCTCGAAGTTGTAATTGGATTGAAGCACCTCGTATTTAGGAGTTTCCACATTGATATTTTCCAACACCATGCCCATTGTATATGTCGGTCTAAAGTTTGGTTGAATTGGTAGAGGAAGAAGACCTCCTCCTCCTTTATATATGGGTGGGTAGAGTGGATATGTGTGATGATATTAGCCTCTTTTTTTCTTTCTTTTTTTATCTTTGGTGGTGACCATACTCTCACCATCCAAAAATGAGAATGACTCACGTGCGTTGGACAACAGTGTGGGGTTGGACTCATAATCGAACCAAATCTGTTGGGAATACCATCTTCGACTCGGCTCCTCTGAGTCCATCTCTATATCTTACTAACGAAGAAGAAAAGTACTATGCAATCTCATTTCTACCCCGCTCATAGTTCCTTGAAGGGAGAAGCCAACAGAAGCAAAATTCGGTTTTTAAGCCTAGAAACCCGACCCGACCAGAACCGACCCGAAAATCGGTTCGGTTTCGGTTCACCATATACATTTTGCGATTCGGTTCGGTTCAGGTTTAAAATTTAAGAACCGAATAAGATCGGTTCGGGTTCACTTCAGGCCGGAAACCGACCCGTACTCATCCCTCCCTGTACCGAGCAGAGCCTACAATATATACCCCAACATCGAGAACTCGCAGCTTTGAGAGAGAGAGAGAGAGAGAGAGAGAGGGAGAGAAAAATGGCGAAAAAAGCCGAAACAGCGAGTTTACTAAACACTGGGAGATTTCACAAGCAAAGAGAATTGGGACAACTTCTTTAGTATCAGAGGAACTGATGATTCCTTCGAATGGTACTCAGAGTGGCCAAACCTCAAAGACACTCTCCTCTCTCATCTCCAAACCCTCGAGAGCCCCTCGCATATTCTCGTACCGGGTTGCGGAAGTTCTCGTCTTTCGGAACATCTCTATGATGCCGGGTTTCACTCCATCACCACATTGATTTCTCCAAAGTAGTCATCTCTGATATGTTGAGACGGAATGTGAGGGATCGCCCTGGTATGAAATGGAGAGTCATGGACATGACTAATATGCAGGTATGATTTGAAGTTGGTGAATTTTTATTTTTTATTTTTTGTATGGCGAATTTGAGTTTTTTCGGGGGTTGAGGGGGTAGAGAGGGTTTATGGGGACCTAATTTAGTGTGTGATTAGCAATGGAGTTTGGGAACCGCATTTAGAGTTAGAAATGGGGTTTAACCAGGGGCGGAGCCAGAGTTTTATACTAGAGGGTGCGGAGAGTTTGGTGGCGGAGCCCCAAATTTTTTTTTTTTTTGGAGAGTTCAAGGGATATTTTAGTATTTTTGCGTAGAGAGAGAAAAAGAATTACCGGAGAGAGAGAGAGAGGAGTTACGATAAATTTTAGAGTTAAAAAACATTAGATTGGGCTCGAGGTAAACCATGGCTTTTGTTTTAAAAAAATAAAATACTAAAGGAACTATTTTTCCTAAAAAAAGTAGGGCATCCTCTAGACCTCCCAAAATTCGCCCCTGTTAACCAATTTGTTGAACTAAGGTATCCAATGGGAATCCCATTTAGAGTGTTTAGAAATGGGGTTGAACCAATTTGTAAAAACTTAGATACCCAATGGGAACCCCATTTAGAATGTATTTAGAAATGGGGTTGAACCAATTTGTAGTACTAAGGGGTGTTTGTTTTCAAGAGTGCTGAATGTTTTTTAAGTGTTGATTGTTATGGTGTTTATTTTCAAAAATTGTTGAATGCTAATAGAGATGTCTTAAATACCCTTGCTATAAAAATAATACAAGTTGCACCATTACGCTTTATACGAATTAACTAGAACTACTACTACTATTACCACCACCATTACATATACATATTTCTCAATCCAAATAATTTTCACAATATTAGATGTTTGCATGAGAGAGAAAGATCATTGTTAAAATTTTCGTAGGTCTTTTGTCAAAGAATTTTTTTGTGGGTGATGAGGGGTAATATAGGGAGACAAATAAAAGTGGAGTGCTTAATGGCTAGTAAGCTAGTCAAAACAGCTTACTAGCAACTGCTTAATGGCTAGTAGGCAGAAAAGAAACACCACTTCAAATGCTTAATACCCCTATTAAGCACTTCAGTAAGGAGTAAGCCAAAAAACAAACACCCCGTAAGATACCCAATGGGATCTCTTTTTATAGTGTAGATAGAAATGGGGTTAAAGCAATATGTAAAACTAAGATACTCAGATTTCTAACATGAATAAAGTTCACAAGCTCATAGGAGTTATGCATTTGATATGTAAAAGTTTGTTCTTTTGTATACATAGGCTTAAGTTTAGGTTTACAGAGGTGTTAATATAGCTAGTAGAAAACCAAGTTCCTTTTCACAAACAAAGAAGTAATTTCCTTTTACGCTTTCTTTTTGTTGTTCATATCTACCTTCAACTCAAACTTTTGATTTGACAATACTCTGAGCTAAACTGGAGAAAGCGAAAGCCTTCTGAGAAATCTCAAAAGAAAACATCTAAAAAACAAAATCCAGAGAGAGATTTTGAAGAGAGAAAAAATGGATTGAGATGATCTAGAGAGAAACTATATATGCATTTGATGCTGTCTATACGGTTTAAATGGCGTGTTCACTATGCATACAATATGGTTCAAATTAAATACGTAACTATTTAATTATTTTATTTGTATTTAATTTGTCCTTTTTTTAACCCCTTTAGGTTACCATTTCACAACATTGACCAAAATATCCAATTAAATTCAGATATCCCGAATATATAGGTGGTTTATTGCTGACAGATATGATATATCGTCTAGTATAGTGGCTGAATATACTTTGTAAAAAAAGATTGGTGAATTTTTATGGTCATGATTTATGCGATTAATGATCTAATGTATCTTTTTTTTTTATATAGATTATCATGTATCAACCTTTATCATTTTCCAGCAGTAACATATCAGATATTAATCTATTATATGTGATATCTGTGAGGGCTTATTTCCAATCCCCATACTGAGTACAATATGCGAGCTCACATAGTTCGAAAAAGCATACTGACAACAAATCAAAGATTGAAGACAAGAAGATCGTAATACAGACTTCCTTACCTACAGTTCGAAGATATCGAAGCATTCTATAACTTTGCACTGCAGAAGATACTCCTCTACTTATCAACAGATCGTATACATGCGAACATCACAAGAGATCGTATCTTATCCAACGGTCTGAAGTTACAGCTAAGAGTATTAATAGATCCGTTACAAATCAACAAGAATCAATACGTTACAAAAGACCTCATAAAGACTCATCAAATACTGACGACCAAAACGTACATCATCAATGTAACCAACGGTCATATTATAAGACTTATAAAAAGAGACCTGGAGATCAGAATCGAGGACGACTATTATCACCTACAAAACTCTTAGTGATCCCTACCAAAACTCAGATATTCAATCTTTTTATCTTTGTAATAGCTAGCATCTATATAAATACCATTCTTTCAGAAATCCTCAGGAGAGGTCGTGGTTTTTAACCTATTCAAGGGTTTTTCTCGCTAAATCTCGTGTTAATTACTTTCAGCTCTCAACCAAAATTCTATATTTCAAGGGTGTAAGGCACTATCTTCGTCCAATACAAAAATAGGCTATTACATTTGGCACCGTCTGTGGGAACTAAAGCATACACTCAGCGTTCTCCGATCCAATTTTTCATATTCATTTTTTGAAAGATGGCAAATCTAGACGCCAATGTCCTGACGCTCTGAGGGAGTGACGGACTTACGAAATACTGTACAAGCAGAAATCGAGCGACGAATAGAACTTGAGAAGCAGCTCGCCAGCATGCAGAGCACGATCAGAGCACTTCAAGATCAATTAATAGCAAATCCGAGATTGAGGAACGCTCTGCCTGCAACCTCGAGGATATCAGTCCATGATCGCTTGGGAAATCGAGGCAAAAAACTAGCAGTTCCTCAAATTCCGCAAGAACAAGTTCTACCTCAAAGTCACGTCAATCCACCATTACCCGCTGGGGCGATAATAGATCTGCAACAACAAGAAGAGCAAAACAGAGAAAAACCTCGAGTTTTAGTCTATGACCGCATGGGAGAAGCAACAGGAGAGCATAATCCACCAGGAGGACAAGTAAAAGACGAGTTGTCACGTCTCGACAATATCTCACTCCGGAACAGGTGGACAAACGCATCAAGAGCTGTTAGACGCTCAAATACACTAGATGAAACAACTATACTAAATTACAGAAGAACCCGCTTCCACAAGAGTTGTTGGACGAGGAAGTACCCACTTCCACAAGAGTTGCAGGACGAGGAAGTACCCACTAGTTTTCATACTCCGAAGATTCATAAATACAAGGGGGGAGATCCTGTGGAGCACATCCAAGAATTTCAGGATTCTTTAGGTTTGCATTCGATATCCAATCACATCCTCTGCCGTCTCTTTCCGACCAGTTTAAAAGGCGAACCTCTACGATGGTTTCACA
Organism: Kingdonia uniflora; assembly: GCA_014058105.1. Classification (NCBI taxonomy): domain Eukaryota; kingdom Viridiplantae; phylum Streptophyta; class Magnoliopsida; order Ranunculales; family Circaeasteraceae; genus Kingdonia; species Kingdonia uniflora. The sequence continues at coordinate 9,217 of JACGCM010000346.1, read as the reverse complement.
CACTCAGTGAAGGATCTATCTTCACTTTCGAACAACTTCGCGAACTGTTTGTCAAAAACTATTCGCACAATAAAGACAAGGAGGAAAGTCTTTACTCTTTGTTCAGCCTCAAGCAGGCACCAGATAAAATATTAGAGACATTTACCAGGAAATTTTGAACTAGCTCGGGAAATTGACAACCTCGATAAGAAAATCACAATCTCCGCTTTCACCAATGCCCTACTCGTGGATGGACGAGTCAAGGAGCACCTGGTTCTCAACAAGCCACTGATGTTGGAGGATATGATCGAGAAGGTCAACAACTTTATCGACCTCGAGCGACTGACAACTGAGAAACCAAAACCTCAACGCATCACTCTATCCACCAAAGATCATCCCGTAGAACGTGCTTACAACAGAAGTAAAGACTATGGGGGTAAGAAGTGATTCAAGTCCTATGACGATTGAGCACGCCAAGGACGAAAGAAGCCAATTCCGTGCATACCATAGTTAACAACTACTCTTGCGGACTTATACCCGCTGATACAAAAATGAATTCTTCAGAAATGCCAATACTCTTCCGCCCATACCAGGAAAGCCATATTGCATTCACCACCAGATTCAACATCATGACACGGAGCGGTGTTTCGCACTGATATTCTTCTCTAGAGTATATTTGTACAGGTCGAATGCTTGAGTATATGTTGACATCAAAAGTTATAAGGATGGCAGCTGCAAGACTGACGCCAAGATCGTCCAAGTTGACAAAACAAATGAAGAAAAACACTTGTACTTCATCGAGACTCAAACAATCAACAATTCCAGCAGATCCAAGCGTAGGCGCGTCGGACAATGCCATGATCTGACAATGGTAGACAAAGAAGCTTGTTTGTTGCCAGAATCCAGCAATCGGCGAGCTGGGATTTCTTTCGAATACTGTGACATTCGTCACGTCAACTTTTCGTACCACGATGCTCTCGTCATCATGATAAAGATGAAGAACATAGTTCTACATACGATGATGGTAGATACCGGCAGCAGCATCGAACTAATTTTCCAGAGCACAATCGACCAAATGGGCTTAGCAGACAAGGTTGAACCGAGTGACATCAATGTCTCTGGATTCAACGGCTCTATGGAAGAACGCGCGGGGAAAATCACACTTCCCATCACAGCCGGGCCAGTCACACTTGACATAGTTTTCTACGTCATCAAGGCCAAATCCCGTTACCTGGGCATCATGGGACGGCCATGGTTGCATAACATGAAAGCTATTCCCCAATATATCATCAGGCATTACGATTCGACTGGAAGCCAGAAATTAGCTCAAGCTTGCGATAATACTATTTTCATTGAAACTAAGCCAGCTACAACAACTCCTGCATAACAATTACAGCAGTCAATTCCAGCAGAGCCTCAGTTGCCAGGCGTCGAACCAATAGAGTACATCGAGATCAGTGACACGCACAGAGGAACTCACATTGGAACTCTCTTAAGCACGGAGGAACGCTCGAATCTCATACAATTTCTCACAGAGAATAGTGACGTCTTTGCGTGGACGTTTCATGAAATGCTAGGGATCGATCCATCTATAGCATGCCACAAGCTAGAGTTGAAAGATAAAGCAGAAACGGACAAACAAAAGCAACGAACTCTAGCACCAAAACTGCGAGACGAAGTGAATAAAGAGATCGACAAATTAATTGAGGTCGGTTTTATTCGCAAAGCTATTTACCCGGACTGGATCTCGAACATTGTCGCAGCCCCAAAGAATGGCAAAATCAAAGTCTGTGTTGATTTCACGGATCTCAACAAACACACTCCGAAAGATCGCTTTCCACTTCCAATCATCAATCATATGCTCGATTCTACAGTAGGGCACGAACTCCTCTTAATGATGGACGCTGCATCAGGATATAATCAAATACCAGATCAAGACAGACTGCGTTCATTATGAACAAGGTCTATATTGTTATATAGTCATGCCTTTCGGCCTGAAAAATGCCGCGCCACCTATCAGAGATTGATGACATAAATGTTCAAAGACCATCTTAGTAAAACAATGGAGGTCTACATTGACGATATGCTCTGCAAAAGTCTCAAGAAAGAGGACCATCTTACAGATTTGCGAGCAACTTTAAGATTTTGCGACCTTACAAAATGCGTTTAAATCCTGATAAATGCCAGTTCAGTGTACAATCCTAAAAGTTTTGGTCCATCTAATAAGCAAAAGAGGCATTGAAGTTAATCCGTCAAACATACGAGCTCTCTTAGCTATGCCTTCACCAAAGACAGAGAAGGACGTTAGAAACTAGTCGGGAAGATTGCAGCACTTAACAGATTTGTATCCAAATTATTAGACAGATGTCGACCTCTATTTAATTTGTTAAGACAGGGTACATCACGAGGAAAATCAAAGAAAAATCCAGAGATCGAATGGACAGACAAATGCGAAGCGGCTTTCCTCGAACTTAAACGTTATTTGGGCACCATCAGTTATGCGAACCAGCAGATGGAGAAGAACTCACAGTATACCTAGCTATCACGGATACATCTCTCAGCCGTTCTTCTCCGACTCGAAGAAAGGACTGAGAAGCCAGTCTATTTTATCAACAAAACTATGACTCTCGCTGAAACGAGATACACCAATATCGAGAAGCTTCTTCTCGCTCTCGTTTATACATCCCAGAAATTAAAACAGTATTTCCAAGCTCATACTATTCGTGTTTTGACAAACTATCCACTCCGTGAAATCTTATCCAAGTGCGAAAAATCTCGACGTATTCAACAATGGTCAGTAACACTTGGGGAGCACGATATACATTTCGAACCACGTCATTCCAAAAAAGGTCCAAGCTGTAGCAGATTTTCTAGCAAACTTTCCAGTAGAGGATCCTGATTGGGAAAAAGATTTTATTGGTCAAAAAGATGAATCGCTCACAGACCAGTCAGAAGATAAATCAGATTGGGTAACAAAGAAAGGTTGGCGACTTTTGACTGATGGCTCCGTCGGACCAGCCGGATCAGGAATTGTTCTTATTACTCCTTCCAATGATCGGCTCGAAAAATCCATTCGCCTCAATTTTGAAGCATCCAATAATGAGGCAGAATATGAGGCATTAATTCATGGCTTGGACATGGCATTCACACTGGGTGTAGCAGAGCTCTCTGTCTACACAAATTTGTTAATAATCGTCAACCATTACACAAGCGTATATCAAACCAATGGGAGAATGGTCGACTATGCTGCTGCAGTGGTCGAACGAATGAACAAATTTCAGACAATTTCTTTGGAGCATTTCCCAAGGGGGAAAAATAAACATTCAGATGCACTCGCTTACCTTGCTGGAGTCCTTGGATCAGAAGCTCGTTACTTAAAAATCGACGTCATTTTTAACCCCAACATCAACGCCATCGTGTCCAACACCATTAATACTGGGGGCAGCGAGGAGATCGAAGATGATTGGAGACAACCTTTCATTACATACATCGGACTTCAAAATAAATTCAACGGTCCACTTCCTGAGGATTCTACAGAGCGCCGGAGATTAATTGACAATGCTCAAAGATACATTGTTCAGGACAATCTCCTATACAAAATTTTGGTCACTGGTCCATACCTCCTTTGTCTATCTGACAAAGAAGCATAAAATTCTTGCATGATCTACACGAAGGCACGTGCGGATCCCCTGCAGCAGGACGATCTCTTGCAAACAGAGCTTTAACTCAAGGAATGTTTTGGCCTAAGATGAAAGCACAAACAATCGAATATGCTCGTAAGTGTGACGCTTGTCAGCGGCATGGACCTAAAATACGAGCTCCAGCACTCGAACTACACTCGAGCCAAGTCACTTGGCCTTTCAGACAATGGGCTCTCGATCTCGTAGGAGAGTTTCCTGCAGTACCAGGAAAACGAAAACATTTATTAGTCGCTATAGATTACTTCACTAAATGGGTAGAAGCAGTCCCGTTGTGCTGAACCCGAGAAAATGAAGTCATCTGGGAGAACATTATTATCCGATTCAGCAGACCACACCTCATCAGAATTGATAATGGACCACAGTTCGTTGGCTCCAAAATCGTTGCATTCCTCAATGAGCACAACATTATTCATTCCCCATCCAATCCTTATTATCCACAAGGAAACGGACAAGCTGAGATTATTAATCGAACTATTGTGGATGGCATCAAGAAGCGTTTAGACGACAAATAGGGGAACTGGGTGAACGAGCTACCACATGTACTTTGGGCCTACCGAACAACTCTCAGAACAACAACAGGCTGTACTCCATTTTTACTAGCCTACGGGACTGAAGCCATCATTCCTACTCAATATCATCATCCAATACGTGATCACGAGATGATAGATGAAGAAAATGAATTTCAGATCGCATGCAATCTAAATTTGATCGAAGAAACACGTGACAGAGCCATTGTTAATCTGGGAAGATATCATCTTGCTTTATCCCGATCCTATAACAAACGCGTTCGCACAGAGAATTTAAAGTTAAAGACCTCGTGTTCAGAGAAATCCCACAACATCGCAAAGCACCCAATGCTGGAAAGTTAGCAAACAATTGGGAAGGTCCTTTATCGTAACTGGCACAAGTGGTTTAGGATCCTACGATCTCAGTACATATGAAGGTGTACCTATACCTAATCCGTGGAATACCCGTCGATTGAAGCTGTATCGAAGATAAACATGCTGTAATATCCGATATTATTCAATAAAGTACTTTTTCATCATCATCTTACAAGTCTCCTCAATTCAAGCATTTTTACCTATCTCCGTCTATACCGGAAACTTACTACAACATAGCTATTCAAACATACACGTTGTCCGAAGGTCGCTTATTAAGTCAATCAATTCAATCTGGCAGAGATGCACTATACAGCTATTCAATATTCAAGATATCTCATGACAGTCGCTTATTGAAACGCTCAATTCGACTTGTGACTGAGACCCACAACATAACTATTCAAACATACACGCTCTCTGAGGGTCGCTTATTGAGTCAATCAATCGATCTGGCAGAGATGCACATACTGTTATTCAATATTCAAGATATCTCATGACAATCGCTTATTGATACGCTCAATTCGACTTGTGACTGAGACCCACAACATAGCTATTCAAACATACACGCTCTCCGAGGGTATCTTATTGAGTCAATCAATTCGATCTGGCAAAGATCTACTATACAGCTATTCAATATTCAAGATATCTCATGACAGTCGCTTATTGATACGCTCAATTCGACTTGTAACTCGACTTGTAACTGAGACCCACAACATAACTATTCAAACATACACGCTCTCCGATGGTCGCTTATTGAGTCAATCAATTCGATCTGGCAGAGATGCACTATACAACTATTCAATATTCAAGATATTTCATTACAGTCGCTTATTGATACGCTCAATTCGACCAGTAACTGAGACCTGCAACATAGCTCTTCCAGTATACACGCTCTCTTTACGGTTGCTTTTTGACTTGTTCAATTTGACCTATACAAAAGAGAATACAACATCGCTGCAATCATATATCTACATGGTCGTTTATTGGTTCACCAATTCGACCATACATAGAGATAACAAAACAAAAACATTTTTTTTTAACTCAACGTTTGACATTTTTTCTACAGCAAAGACATATTTACACTCTGTCTGATTACAATTAACTATTTTTCACGCTTCGGGCGTACAACATTCGAACTTTCCCGAGGCCCAGACGAAGGAAAGGCAGGGAAAGGTATAGCCGCATCAGCTACAGTAGAAGACGCATTCAGCAGTTCCATAACTCTCGGCATCAGATTATCTATATAAGGTAACCGCGCTAGCTGCATATCATACTCCATGCCGTGTTCAGTTGAAGCAGCCAAGATCGAATCACGCTATTGTCGCAATTTCTTTACATCAGCATGCAACATAGCCATAATGTGCAATGTAACATTATCTGCAGTCAACAACATAGCTTCACAAAACTCGGCCTTCACCTTGTTTAGCTCGTTGTCAAGATCCTTGCATCGATCTGCCAGAAACTTTTTCTCCTGCAGCAACGAATCCCTATATTGCTTCGTTATCTGTACACTATCCTGCTTCAGACGTTGCAACTTATCACACACCTCCTGAGAATACTTGCTATCGTTGTCTGCTGCATCCACCAATCTTTGCAACTCCTTACACTCCAGATGGAGCTCCTTATAAACCACATTACCTTGCAAACTCTAGTTCCAAGGCTTGCTTTGCCCGCTCTAGGTTAGCGATCCGAGTGTTACACTTATTTATGGTTACATTCAGCTCTTGATATCTCTTTGTAATGCTTCTTCGTGAGTTTTGGCACCGTCACTCTTCCTCTGACAAGAATCTCGAGCCTCACACAAATCCCAGCGATCTCGCATATTATGGAGTTTAGCATCTTGCTTCTTTAACAGATTAACAATATCTGTTATTGTCGATTTGTAATACAACAGATCAGTCTTCTGTTTTTCAATTGTACTTGACAGATCCAACACTTTTTGGTTCGCAGTCACGGTTTCCAACTTTTTCTTCCTTAAAGAATCTTTCACAGTTCGGCTTCATTTTAGCAGCTAATATCTCTACATCCTTACATGACAACTCTTCAGTCACAACATTTAGCCGACTCTGCAGCTCCAACATATCAGCCTCTAGCTTCGAGTTCAACAAGGTCGTATTTACAACTGCCAACGGACACTGCTGCAATTCTGCAGTCAGTTCTGCAGTCAGTTTATTATTTGATGCGGATAAAGCAGACAGTTTGTTCTGTTCATTGACTTCAGCCTAGAAGAATAGATTACAAATGACATACATCTATCAACAGAAATTCATGCGAGCAAGACATATCATTCAAGCAACATTTATTAAGATATGATATTATTTCTACAAACACAGATCAACTACATTATGCAAAACACAATTATATGCCACAGTTCAGTTGCCTTATGGTGGAACCCTACTACTACTCACATCTACTTGCTGAGGTTCATCAAAGATTACGACCTCTTGATGCCGAGTCTTATGATGTTTGTGAGGTAATAGATCTTCAACCTCCTCCTCAGACTCTTCAGCTCGCGGTGTCGAGGTTGAAGCTCCCCCACCCTCTTTACCTTTTGCAAACCACATATTTTCAACCTTATCATTATCTACTTCAACATCTTTACCATAGCTCGAGATATAGCATCTAAATTCATTCTCTACTCTCGCGGCATAAAAATCGATCACATCGGCCATCTGACGTTCGTGATCTGCTTTACCATAACGTTTCCCCGTTTTGGAGCAAAATTCCTCTTCAAACGCGATTGGGACACTTGCACACATTTCTGCGTATCTAGTAAACACACTTCTAACAACTTCACTCTCTTCTCCGAACTCTGCAATAAATTATTACACTCCACCTTTTCCCTCTCCAGACATGCATTATGATCCTTACATCGCTCTAGTTCGTCATAAACATGCTTCAGATCATTTTCTAATTGTGCCTGGACCCTTCTATCTTCCTTCTTATATTGAAGAAAAGGATCCTCATTATTCTTTGCCCCTACAAAGTTAAGCTCATCAGGCAATTGACCTACACCACCCCTATGATGGATACACCAGCCCGAGTTGAACATAACATCTTTTCGCCCTCTAACTATGACGATTACGCCGTTCTTGCTAAGAATTTCCACCCGCGCTGGATCTGGCACTACAACCTTCTCAGTTTTAACATTTTTACATAGGCCTCATTCATCCCCGCTCACTATCAACTTTCGCCCCTCAAAGTAAAGCCGGCAAAGAACATTAGCGACCTCTTGACACTTTAACTTACACTCTCATCTACACTGCTTATACTTTAGGATTCTTCGGAAATAAGACAAACCTGCGCTCTCTTTCCGCCAAACCCTATCCCTCTCATTTTTATCTTCCCCGTTCCCTACATTGAAGCTCGAATAACTCCTTAAGTGTGATCAAAATTTGACCTATGAAAAAACCGTTTCCCAGATTCCAGTTTTTATTGTGTTACTTGTTGAGTTACGATTGATGAATCCCTTGCTCGACTCAAGGGCCCTTCTCCCTCCTCGCTCACTTTTTTCCCCTAAACGAACTACCTTCCTACATGCAATATACTTACCATCACAACAACCATATATCACCCAACCGAAAAAATTCAAGTCTCACCAAAAATAGTTTTCCATCACCAATACAAAGATAAATTTCCGACCAAAACAGTCTCAGAACTATGTTACAACGCTACATAATCAAGAATTGCTCCTGCTACTCCTTTGTCCGTATCAATCATCACTGGAGAGCCGGGTTTTTGCTCAGAAGGTCCCGTCCACCCACTGAAGAGACTCCTCCCTCTGGGAAATTAATCTCCACCATGGTCCCAACATCGCAAGTTACACACTTTTCCCCACCCCAGAAGTAAAATTGCTGAATCCAACTATTTGCGAACATCCACCTCAACTGCGAGAGCTTTTTGTAACCATCAGCTTTTTGCTCTTCCTTCAACCATCACTCTCGTCCCTCGAACTGCTTCTTCTGCAAAGTTTTTTCTCACTCCAGCCTGCTCCCGACCAAAAGCCTTCTCCTTTCTCCAACTGCTCACATAGCGCATTTTGCTCGCCTTCAACTATTCAGTCAAATGATGCTTTCTCTGCGTCCATGCCTCGGCACGCTCCTGTAACAGCTACCTTCATCACCTCCACGCCCGGATCGCCAAGCAACAGAAAATCTTCCCACAAATACAATAAGCAGTAATTACGATCAGATCATTACTTAAATAGGATATATCTCATGCATACCTGTGATATATGGGATTGAATTTGAGTATCTAGGCGTATTGGATCACGCTCGCCAACCTACGCCTCCTTCTCCACCGATTTGGATGAACCCCTTTTTGGAAGAAAACCGGCTATCTTTTCCCGACACTTTTTTTTGCCCTGCTTCTTCAGGGAGGTCCCACATTTACAGCCCAGCATTCCACCCCCTCAGTCTCCAACCCTGCGTCCGTGCTTGCACAAGAGCTCTTTGCTCCAGAAAAACAGGGGCAACGGCCCCTTTTTCCTCTAGGTTTGTCGCGTTTTTAGGTACTCGACGACCCCGCAACACAGGGCGGAATCTCCATACGTCATCAAAAGCAGAACCAACATAGCCTGCGCAAGTTTGATGACTCGCGCACCTTTTCCAACCTATAAGAGTTCAAACTTCCTTATCTCTGCGGATACCTAGTTTCTCG
>JACGCM010001680.1:0-25566 GCA_014058105.1 Kingdonia uniflora | reverse complement strand
TGCAGTAGCCAGAAACATACAAAAAAGCAGCCTTTTTTGGAAATAAGCCATCACAGATTCTGTAGGCACGAACTGATACCCATGATTTCATAATGATTAATTAGAGATCTCTATATTTTGAGGTCATTTCACTAGCTTCCTGTATTTACAAGATACAGCCCTTCTGCCAACAATTCATAAATTTTAGCTAACCACACAGTTTTAAATTGCAGAAGCTTAATTTACCTATGACCCGGCTGAAAAACTTTGCTGCAATCCTTTCCCTCTCACTTGTTACTCTGCTCCTGACACTCGCTGGTCCAATATCATTGGCTGGTGTTTATGATCATGTGCTTGAGAACCTGCGCTACTCCCTTCAACACATCTTGGGCAAAAGTTGCACATGTAATTGGTTGGCAGGCTTATATATTGTGATCGAGTTGCAGCATTCCGATGCAACTTCTACTGTCTTAGTTACGTTCGTTCAAGGACATCTCGAGCCATCTCTTTGTTTCCCTCCTGCAGTTTCATGAAAGCCACAGCGGGGGGAAAAACTCAAATTGTCCCAAATATAATTATAAGCTCTTACATCCCAACTGAAATTCAAAGTAGCCATGCGTTGGTTGCGCAACTTTTGAGTTTAAAAGATATTATGGCATCTCTAGAACAAATTTCTAGTTATCTTATAGTTTAAATACTGCAATCCCCAAGTTATGCTAATATTACTATTTGCTATGGGTTCTTCTCTTTCTTCAAGGTACAAACGTGCACAATCAGCATCATCAAAAACTTTATGCTGTCATTACTGAACCTCCCTCTCATATTCTTCTCTTCATTTATTTCTCTATGGAATCCTACTTTGTGTTTTCCTAATCCATAGTTTTTTCACTTTCAATTCCTTAATTCATAAATCCCTGACTGTTCAAAATTCACCTAAACGCTTTTTCAAATGGATTTCCCTCATAGAAAATCACTGAAGATAATAATACGAAATATGTTCCGCAAGAGAAACATTTTTAAATCTTACAAATAGAAACCCTGCTAATGTTAGAATAAAAGAATCAGCTCCATAATAAGGCTTCTAAATACGTCACCCACCTTACTAATATAAGGCTTGCGACAGAGGACTTACGAATAAATACACATGTCAGGTTTTCAATACCATTTTAAATGGCTTTGGCAGGGAACAAAGGGTCTCGTTGATTGCAGACTGCAGTATCTAACAAAGTTGAAATATTATTCTGTCCAGATAAAATTTTATGAGGAACTAGCTAAAAGAACAGATGTCTTACAGCAAATAACTGGATTATTTTTTGTCCAGTTAGCTCTAGTAATCTATTCTTCTCATCAATATTTTTCGGAATAATATTTCTAATGAAGCTTTTATATTATAAATAACTTATATCAATAAAAGCACAAAAGTACCTTTAATTTTTTCTACCAGCAAAAGACATCCTCCTCTCTCTTGAGCATTCACTAAACTAAAGGCCTGTGACGGATGGAAATGGAAATTTAGTATGGAATCTGAAGTTAAGTGTAGGAAATTACAATTACAGAACCCACAAAATCAGATTAATCAACATTGACCTTGCAGATAGCCAAAAGATATGGTTTAAGCCAGGCCTGTAAAACACTAAAGGTAAATCCAGTAAGCTTCAAGCACATAGAGATGAGAATAGAAACATTACTAAAAGTAAAATATCAAATACTTCACATAACGGGTATCTTGTAATGAATTATCGTGCGTTACGATCAGAAAAAAAGAACCTCCAAAAGTAAATACTGAAATAATATTTAGCAAATCACTAAATGGGAGCAAGGCTACCCTAATAACCATTGTGAGAGACATTTGACATTGAAGCCAATTTATGACATCAAAGTTATGAAAAATTATAATTTCATAATTGTTTCCACGCATTACTAATTAAGCACTCTATGTGCTCTTGTTTAATATACTTTTAGGGTTATTCGGGAAAGCATTTCTACTGAGAGACAACTAATAAAGAACACTGGTTAATGCCTATTTCCAGTTGAACTAGCAGTAAAATTCGTTAACTCCTATAATTGTTATTGCTAATCATACTGCAACGAGAATATAAAACTGGTGCGTCATTTAATACTTTGAAACTAGCTTACAGTATTAACTGAGAAAGGGCAACCAATTTATTTAGGCGGCCCGTTAAATAATATAGCAAAGTCGTCAACAGAACCGACTAGACATCACTTGGTCAATGTAGCCATCTAGAAAGCAAAACCCATTATCGGATATATTCCAGTCAGATTTAATATATAATAATGTCGAGAAAGATGGCAAAAAAAATAAAAAGACTCATTCTAAGCGGACATTCATTAGTCTAGCCTCTTCCTTCCTTATAACTGCAATGGTACAATTGTGAAACACAAATACGTTAAAAGACATTGGCTAATATAGACTGTTTTTACTTTTGGTAGGAACGCTCAAAATTGTGTTTTATAGCATCGATATAAGCCGTAATTTTTTATGAGGTCAAGTAAGTAACTTGAATAATATCGGCATCTGAACTACGTACGAATTCTTTGCGTTATTGAGGGATAAAGTGCATTTATCCTCTCTTTTCTTCGATGAGAAATGCAAAAATAGCATAAGCATGCCATTAGAACAGAAATTCTCAAATGAGAAAATAATCAGTCAATTAATTAAAATCCACATGTTGGTGGATAGTCCCTTAACAGAAGGAGACATAGAAGCTGACCTCCCGTCTTCCTCTCCATCTCATCAAACCCATCCTCCTCACCGGCCTCAACGGGACGAAGATACCGGCTGCTGCTTGAAGATCGTCCTCGCGCTGCCTTCCTTTCTTAATATCTAGCACATTCTGATTCCGCAGCTTTTGGCGTTCTAAACGAGCAATCTAACAAGGTAGAATAAAAAAGGCATTTTCTATATTATAGAAAAATAAAGGTAAATATGTAACTTTTGTAAGGAATGGTTAATTCATACTTCTAATATACTATTTCATAGTATGACCCAGACCACCTTTTTAGTCCTCTGAGCTTCATAAATGGTATCTGATCTTTCTTCTGCCGAATACCAAATTCCTCATTGGCAGAAGTTCCATTGCCTCACAAGAAGAAATGAACTCCGACCCCAAAAAACTTTCTTTACGAACTGGCAGTAAAGTAATGTTTCTGAAAAAACAAATAAAGAGAAATATATGCTTAATTGTTCTTAAACATGCCAAAAAAATATTAACTAAATAGTAACAATCTAAATAGATCCAGGTTCACCTTAATCTGTCCTGGGATTGTAAGAACTTGTTCTATCCTGCCATCCTGATCAAGTTCTCAGTCAATTCCTGCGAGGTTACGCGGGGTAGTATGGTACGATAGAAAGGAAGCATGTGTACTCATTCCAAATTAGCAAACTACTAAATGTTGTTGGAGATACCAATGAATATATACCAAAGTGTACCAAATTCTACATCATAACTTCAACTAGATCACTAATATATCACTGAGAAGGCCTGCTTGAGGTTTTTTGTAACTGTGGAATCACCACCCAAAACGAGATACCTGGACAATTAAAGGTGGGATTGGACTAGGGGCTGTTCACCCAAACCCGAAAAAAAATAAACCCACAACCGGGCCGACGAACTGGCCGGTTAGGTCCGGGTTAAGGATCTGTCGGTTCGGTTTCGGGTTGATTTTTAAAACCCGATATATGGTTCGGGTGCGGGTCATGATGTGGATATCTCAATACACGACCCCAACCCGAATATATATCACAAATTTCTTCACCCTATACCCTAGGCTCCCCTTGCCGTTCTCTCTCCTCCTCTATCTTTCTCTCTTTTACCTTACATCCTCCTCCCGTCCAAAACCATGATAAACACTCGCATCTTAATTAAAGCTCTTGTGTCTTCAAGGCTCAAAGGATTGGTTCTCTCCCTAAAGATCTGTTCTGAAAGATGATCTTTCTAATAATTCTTTAATAGAATTTGGTTGGTGGGTTTTATGATGCAGGGGGGAGCAATAAGTTTAATTTCCCGTCTTTATTGCGTTTGGAGTGTGATTTGGACGATTTCGCGGTGAAATCGAAAGAATGGGCCCGCTGATTGATGCCCTTTGTATGATTTGAACAACGGAGGGATTTTACGGAAATACCAAGGCAAGGCTTTCGTAGTTGGGGGTTTCGATTAGGGTTTACTGGATCTTTGAAATTAGGGTTTGAGTCCACATGTCTTCTCTTTACAGTCTCTATGTTGAAATCAGAAACAATGGTGATGGTGAGCTAGGGTTAAGGCAAGACTAGTATAGATCTGATCCATTTCTTATATTGTGTTTTCATATTTTATTGAATGTAGGGTTACCGACAATATGAGCATAGAGGAAGCTGGATTGAAAGAAATGGAAATAATGAATAACTGGCAAAGATGAATGCTCAGCTTTATGAAGAAGCTAACACTTCGTGGCACACAGATTTTCGGAAGCCTGTCCTAGTAATGAGGATGATGACGAGGATGATGATGCGGCTCAAGATAAGGCAAGAGCTTGGGATGACTGGAAAGACGACAATCCTCGTGGCGCAGGAAATAAGAAACTTACACTTGTGGGTAAACTGTAATCATGTGCTCTTCCATAACCTATTGACAGAGGGTACTACAGTTTTTTATACTAATTTCTATTATAAATTCTTTTTCTTTTCTCTGTAATACTTGAACAATTAGAAGATTTCTTTATTTGTGACGACCACGGTTTATTTTGTAAGAAGAAAAAATAGTGGTCTGTATGTATCTTATCGTGAACAATGTAAGTTTGTCTCATATTTTTTGGTGAAGTAAACTTTATATGGAGGTAAAATAAGTGCAAAGTTTTCAGTCTAGGTACGAATCGTATTATTAGCTTCTTGCCATGGGGACATGGGTGAGGCATGAAATGTTCATAGGTGGTTCTTTTCGCTTGTATGAAAAAACGTCTTTTTGGAAGTGTCCTTAGCAAACAAGGTTGCGTCACTCCCTGAAAAACCTAGAAGGTGCAAATTAGGCTGGAATATATTTCTTCAGTTATCTCTGGTTGGCATCTGGGCCAAGCTTTAAGATCCCGATTTTTATTTTTGTTGTAGGTTTATCTCTAACTCCGATCAGAACTAAAGAATGTTAAGACGTAGGGGCAAACCCATGAAGTTAGTTCATGAATCATCATATGGTTGCCATATTGTGCATCCTTAACAGAGCTAAGCAAACAGATATGGTACTACCACACCACCACAGTTTATGTTGGGGGCTTGCGGCATATTTAAACTGTGAGATGGCCTAAAGTTATTCTGGTCCAAACATTGCTTGGATATCAGAAAGGGGCAAGGGAGAAAAGTTCAGTTTAGGAGTCAAAAGAAACATCTGAAAGAGACCAAAGGCTTAGTCTAGATAACAGCAGCCAATACTGGCGCAACCGATATATTTACAAAGATGGTTCCTAGTCTTCTTGAGAAAGGAATGCTGATGTTTTCAAAATCAGAACCCAACAACAACCTCCAAACCAATAATATTTACAGACCCCAATTCTATCCTACACATTACCTATATATATAAGTAACCATGTCTCTCTACCATACTACAATGCAGTCAATTAGAAACATTTGATCGATATCCTGGTTAGAATCCCCCAGTTCCCACTAACAGCTACAAAGAAAGAGATGGCAAAGAACTGAAGAGAAATTTATTCTTCAGTCTTGAATTCTGAATCCAAGCATATGAAGGGTCCAAAGAGGATGCCGGAAGTTTGATTTTCGAAGTCTTCTTTACTTCTTCACTAGAGTAGATGAAAATCTTCCTTGCCATTGCACAAAATTCCCTGGAACATAGTAGTTATCTATTTCAGTATGTAACATAGTCGTACAAGTCATAAAACTGAAATAAAGGCAATCTCCAGGCAAGTTTAATGGGGAAAAAAGTTACTTACACCCATGGATCGTCTCCTACAAGCATCATGTCCCTTCATCGTCTGTAAATACTAATTCCCATTTATCGCGAGGGCAGAGTTCCCCTTTTATCTCAAACATCTCCTCTAACTCGCTTATGAGCTGGTCGTATCCTTCTAGTGCTGTCAAATCATAGCTCGGCCAATGCAATCCCTTGCATGTGCACCTTCTCAAAAAGCCAATATTAGACTTGGGACTAAATAATTATTTCCAACTAAATAAACTAAATCAGACTTGAGTATACCTTAGTTCGACTGCGAGTAGAAGTAAAGCCATTCTTAGTGTGTCTCTTTGCTTGTTGTACCTGTAACAACTCATGTTTCTGCTCTTTTGATGTCTTCGAAAGACCCGATTGTTGATCAGAATCAGCTCCAGATACAGTAACTGGATCGAGTTCTTCACTGGGTACGATAACTGGGTGGGATGGTACATGCTCTACAGACAACTCGATCCCAAACAAACGACAACCACTCGGTGTTGCAGGTTTCTTCATATTCTCAAGAGTTTCCTTGGCATTGCATTGATGAGTATCAGGATTTGAATAACCTGTGAAAACTGACCGTGTGGGAATAGTTTTTACTATGTTCCACTGTTTCTTGAAACAATTTAGAGAAACATTCATAAGTGGAGAAGGAGGCCACAACCCGTCCTTCCAAGTTCTTGAATTGTTGCTGTCAAGATTGCTAGTTGTTTCTAATGGTCTAGAATTCCAGACAGTTTGGCTTTCACAGCTCTGGACTTCGGTACAACTGAACGCAGTCTGGTCATGGGTTTGGGCAGATCCACGATACCAGAAAGTTGAAGCTGTAGAACCCGTACGTTCTACATAAACATCAAAATGATAATACCAAATACTTTGTACATTGTAAGATGAGATGAGATAGATCGTATATTACCGAGAACTGGCAGATCGAGAGCTGTTCGGGGTCTTTTACTCTTTAAAGTTGTGGGTTGTGTCATACTTAGAGGCGTAGAAGCAACAAAGGGTTCAATCTCCCATGGAGAAACTCGCTCGGGTCTTTGGATAGAGGCCGGTTCATCCCATTGGACCTGAGAAATGATACAGTGTTAGAACAAATGTCTTAGTAGATGACAGGAAACAAATAAACTTGAATGGTTTCTAAGATTTGACCTTCAATGATCTCCACTTAGACTCCTTCCACTGGGTCGAAACATCTCCAACCCCAACAATTGTGCCAGTGAACCTGATCAAAAAGCCAAGATACATTAAATAAGGTAGCCCCTCTTAAAAAAATTATGTATCTCCAAGAAAAAAATACCTTCTCTCAGGAGAATCTTCCCCTTCAAATTTCATCTTGAATCTCATACCCACAGAAAACCCATTACTACTAGCCTCCAAATACTTGTTCAAGCTTATTATGAATTGACTTGTCCTATTCAGCACAAGAAAGATAAATGAATAGAGAACTCAGGTATCTTATCCGTTAAAATTAAATAGTGAGACGATATATCAAACCTCGGCTTATAGTAAACGAGGAAGAGAGTCTGGGTTGATACCGCATGAGATGCTGTAGCAAGGACACCGAGATGCATACTTTGGCTTGATATCACAGAAGACTGCATGGGACTTTGTTGACGAACTAGACGGCGAACTCCTACACGTAAATCTCCACTCTCCCCCCTGCACAAGGTTTATTTGTCAGTAAAAAGCTACAATACTACAATTACCTAAATCTGATAGGATTACCTTGAACACATAAAAATTCAAATACCTCAAGAACACAAAAGCATCCCCGGCAGACAATCTCTTATTAGTGACAAACGTACTCCAACCAGTTGTAAGTAAATGCCTTCGCGGTTGACCTGCTCATTTGCGTCATAAAGTAGAAATTAGTGAATCGAGATCTAACATAGCAATTCAATTTGTAGTGATTCAAAATTCTGTATAAATACTGCGCACTTTCACAAATTAATGGGGAAAATGCCAAAACGTGTTATCAAATACCTCTAAATATATGCTTAAATCGCCATTCCGTGCCATGGAGATCCTTAGCAGCCAATTCTTGAGTCGGGGTCTGTTGCGTCATGTCCTGTAAACAGAACACCCAGAATCCAAACTAAGTAACACCAGAAAATCATGCCAAAAGCAATTTCCAAATGTTCAAAATAGAGAATCATATTTACCAAGGCCGGAAGGCATTCGTTTGCATGTTTTCTCAGAACAGAGAAACCACCGTGAGTACTCGTATCCGAAGCAGTTAAAATCTTGCAGAATGAGTGTGACGACACTTTTGCTGATTCTGGGGTATATGGATCAGGACTCCTAGGTTCATCTTGCTACAACATACAAACAATTCCAACTTAAAACTCAACGGGGTCTCAAACTAATCATCACTAATATCAAATTGAGTAAAAACACGAAAGACTTGTCAAAGGGATTTGCAAAATGTTACATCTGGTTCTGGGTGTAAAGTAATCTGCGCATAAACTTCATCGGTTTCTTGCTCAGCCTAGTAATTAAATCAAACCACACTCAATAACACCAAACAAAAACACCAACTTAAAGTGATGAAACTGAAAACTATACCAGTAATTGTACGTAGACAACTCTACAAAGTATCTTAGTGGGAAGATTAAACAGTGGTATCCTCTGATTTACTTCCTGATTAGTTGAAGCTTCTAACTACAAAAACATCATAAAAAATAAACATTACTAAACCAAATTGAGTAATTGAGAGAGAGAGAGAGAGAGAGCTTACTTGCTCCAAATGGCCTTGAGGGAAGTAAAACACCCTCTCATTCTGCTTAGGAACATCAACCAAAGGACCAGCACAAGCTCTCCAAAGCTCTGTATAAAGATCACCATCACCAAAACCTACAAAACCCCACAAAAACAAATCAACCCCCCAAAACTCTCAAAACAAATTAAACACAAGAAAAAACCAAACCCCATTTCTCAATTTTGCAATATTCTTACCTGTTTCAGCTCCTTTTACTGATACATTCGAGTGCAACCCCACAGTCGCCATGAAACCACTGTTGCAACCTTGAAAACCACTCTCCCCCAATCTTCAAAACCACTAATAAATGAAAACAAACTAAATCACCCCCATTTTATATCAAATACACCAAAATCATTGAAAATTGTAACAGCTTTCAATTGATTTTGAGCTCCTCAAACTCTTGGATTTCTTCCCCCAAACCTCTCTCTCTCAGTTACGATATAATGGATCGAAACACAACAATAACGCTAACCCGATACAGTAACCGTTACGAGTTATTAAAACCACCACAAGTGGTTTTGCAAAACCACCTTTAAAGATCAGAAAACCTCTCTCTCCCGCCTTGTTTGCTCTTCTCCTCTTAACCTCAGAACTTGGTTTATGTTTCTCTCTCTTTAGAGTTCTCTAAACTTGAGGTTAACCTGACCGTAGTTAAATTCTAACTAGATAGCATGGTTGGATTCCGTACGGCACGCTTCAGCGTAGTAACTATTTTCAACAACCGGAGTTGAGTTATGTTTACTTACCTACATGCCATCTACTTGGTTACCACATCAACTTTCTCGGATTCCGGTGGGTGGTCGTAGAGATTTTTGTACACTCTCAATTCATCCTTCGCCACAATCTAATTCTAAGTAATTGCAGAGAAACTTTTATTTTTATTTTTTTGGAATAACATTTTTATGAACTGACAGAGTTTCACCCAAGTGAACTTTTGACGGTTTCTAATGGGCGTTCAGTAAAATATAAGTTAGGTTCATTTCCGGTTAACGATTATTTGCCAACAATTGTTATGCTTTGCTTGGTACCAATAAAGTATTTCAGCTGATTTCCTTTGATCACGCAGTTCCTTGGGAAATCAAAATGACCAGAGTAAATTGCCAAAATTTTCTCATTGTGAATGTTTGTGAGATACCGAGCGAAACATAAATGTCGTACGCAATGGGTGGAGTAGCTAATAATTTCCCCGGCCCATGGCTCCCCCATCTTGGTTTTTTCCCTCAAGGCATGGGTAATGGCAGCTACTCTATTTTGTACCTTGGAGGTGTATGTTTTTATCTAACAACTGAGTCCACTAGATCACACACAATAAAGTTGCACTTTTCTGATAACGGCGGCAGCTGTTAATGTCTATGACTTCTTAACAGCTGCGCCGAATACGGACGGCGCAATGTTTTATGAGTTTCGTAACGCCAACAGAGTTAACGGTAACTGAAACAGTAACGGAAAGTACATAAACGGTAACGGAGTTTCCGTTACGTTTTTTCACTTCTGCCGTCTCTTTCGTTGTCGCATTAAACCCAACACAAAACCTTTCGGTTACTCTTTCTCTCTCCTCTCTTTTCGCACTTTTATAACTAGAAACTACCCTCAAAAGATACACTAAATTACGGGGTATGCCACTGAGTGGGCCCGATTTCTTCTGATCTGATAAGTCTGTTACATGGTCCCCAGTTGAACACGTCATCAGACCCACTCGTTAGGTGTAAACCATGTAGTTTGGTAAAGTGGGCCTAATGCGCGTGATATTCACATGATTCTCTCTTTTGGTGAAAACGACGGAAATGTTATTCGTCTTTTAGTGGACGAAAATGCCCTCGCTAAAACTCTTTCACTGTTGTCAAACTTTACAAGTTGTTGGATGTTTTGGGTACATTATTTCTTAGTTTACAAATTGTAGAAGATCTTGTTTAAGATGATCTTATCCGTTCATTATTGGCGAGATTACGACTCACCTCGACCTTGAGCTCGTCTTCATTTTTTGCATAAATGTTATGTGCCTCATCTAAAATTACAAGATGGACTATTGAGTTCAAGGCTTCCAGCAAGTGCAAGTGCAAGTACAGTAGTACTACTAACCAACTACTCTATTATCACCACTGGTGGGTTTCGAGGTTGATATGAAGTCATGATCTGGTCCTGTGTGTCCAATTTTTTGTAGTTTGCTGGCAACTTGCACGACCTTAGAGGATCCAGTCAAGAATTGACGGGGTCTTGCCAATGGTCCGGATACCTCTAGTGAAAAAAAAAAAAAACAAAAAACATTTGAGCTGGTGTTTGGAGATCAAACTCTCCAACCCAAATCCTGGTGAAAACGCTTTGTTATAGAGTTTTATTCACGACGACGAAAACTTTAAAAAAATTCCTTAATCCAATTAGAGCTCGCGAGCGATATGCGTAGGTCCCAATTACGATTAGGGAATTTTTAGTGAGAATAATTGGAGAAAAAGTTGATAATGGTGATCAACTTTTTAGAGGGAACCAGTCTCACACGGTTGAGATTATTAAACTCAATTTGAAGACAATAATTAGTGGGGGAGAGTTGGATCCAAATCACTAATTAATTAAGATTAATTAATTTTTAAATCGACCGTCTCGTTGCTTAATATGTTTCCCTTGTCTTAATCAAAGAAGACAACCTACTTAACGTTCTAGTCATTTGGACCCGGACTTGACTGGCTTAACATAAATGTCGAATCACCGGAAATATTAGTGATCTAAAAAGATTTCAAGCTGTTGAAAGAACAATTAAAGCGAAGAAAGAAGGGTTTGATTAAGCCTTAAAGTTGAGAATAACCAAATCTAACATAGTAATACTTTCTTTGGTCTTCGAAAGAGTCTCGATTCCTTCTTCACGAGCTTTTCACATAACTATAAAAACCAAAGGTGCTTTCGTAAAATATATTTCTCTCGAGGAATATAATCTCATCGTCCATACTTGGTCAATAAGTATACTTAAGCTCATCCATACACGTAATTATCAGATAAGATGTCGACTCTACTATATACTCTTTTACGACATTTTTTCCAACAACATTAATTTAAATTGAAATGTTCCCCGGGGAATAACGATTTAAATTCAAGTGTAACCTTGCTATCGATATCAAACTTGTCCTGTTATTTTAGAAATGATCTTAAAACCGCGTTTAAACAGAATCCCATGTGTTTAGATGCTAACACATACATAGTTTTGTTAAGGAAATACATTAGGAGTAATGACAAACCAATCATGATCAATATCCGTGGTATTTCATTTGTCCTTGTGCAGTTAGCGTCGTTTAGCTTAACCTAATATTGTTTATAAGGTAGACAAGCTTCGATATGGTTATTAGTGAAGTATACAAATGTTAATTATAACTTAACAAGACCCCTTTTTCTTAGATAGTATAGCAACAAGACACCACTAGAAACGAGCGTAAACTCGTATAGTTTATTAGAAAAACTTATGAAGCTGGTTTGTTTTCTTCCTAGTTTAGTTCACTATTTGAAGAGTGAATGTATCCCATTGCTTGATTTGTTTCGATACAATAACATTTTTAATTAGAAATATGCATATCTTTTTGTAAGAGCATCTTCGGCCATTGAGATTTTGAGTGTGATCAGTCCATATTCAAAACCCACATATATATTTTATTGGTGTGAGATGAAATGAAAAATTGTGTCGGAGTAAAACATTATTTTCATTAAATAAAGACCTGCCACATCAACCCTAATTACTAGAAGACTTGAAGTGTGGGTTGAGTTTTTTGGATCTTACGTGTGGACCAACTGCTATAGATACTCTAATAAACTAAAATATTTGATCAAGCTCAAACTCAAACTCAAACTCATCTAAACACTTTGTATTTAACTTTTATTCTATCATTTGATCATATTATTTTTCTCTTTTGCTGTTGTAGTCACAACTTTGGCATCTAGAGAATCTTAAGAATAGTTCCAATTGCTTTGGATTTTTTGTCAACTTCTTTCTCAAGTTGAACATGTTAAAGCTTTGATTGAATGATTAAGAAACCCTAAAAGGAGAAAAAAAGAGATAATTTAATTTATAAAGGGAAGGTTTGAGGTATTGATTTCCATCAAGACAATGTGCTCTCTTCCTTTTATATGATTGGTGGAACTTATGAGATTTTTTGAGCTCACACCCATGTGGAGACCACTTTACTTGATCTTCAATGGTTACCCTTACTTCCCACCCACCCACCTTGATATTGGTAACCATCATTTAGGGAATTATAAACCCAACAACAACATTGATGCATCATGTACCTTAACATTTTTGTGAAATGATGTGGGGGTACTCCTATAAAGATACAAAAAGGTGATGTTGGTACTCTTCAAAAAATAAGGGTTGATACTTCATTCACCTCTTTCCCTCTCCACCCACCTAAGGCGCTTAGTGAAAAATGAGGTAAGGTAGGGTATCATATAAACACGAGGAATGATATTTCCCGCACAACAAGCATTCGTTCCAGAGCAAACATAAAATCATCTTATGTTTGGTTATATACCAAGGGGCGAGCACCACTCACCATGATTTATCTTGACTTAGTCATCTGGTTATAAGTGCCCCAGGGATTACTCGGGCAAACCGTATAACTACAAAAATTGAGCTAATATATGGAAGTAGTATTTATTGGTTTAGAAATATCAAGTCCCTACATAAACACAAAAGTTAGGGATCTAGGGTTAATTTACATTTGATGTTGGTACCTTTAGCAACATTAAAGAATAGATCCACTTGGTGTAGAAATCCTTGTTGCTATAACACATGTAAAGGCAAGTTTTTGAGTGGAGTCCCTCTCAATTGTTTCAATGTAAGCAAAAGTTTGTAAAACTAGTTATTAAGAGAGTATTATTTGAGTGGGGATCTTGGCCCATACAAGTGGGACTATCTTTTGACCTAGTTTTTTACTTTCACAACCATTGGATCATCCAAACATTAGGGTTTAGGTGGTAAGGTTTTTAGGGAGCAAGAACAATAGAGAATATTACCAAACAAGGAAATAATAAGTTTAATTTAGTGTATTAGTGTAAGTCTTCTGAAATGCAAATGATTGGTTAAACTAAGTTAATTACCTCTAATCAAGTCAACAACACGTTATTGATCCCTGATTAGGTGTATGTATTTTAGTGTTAAACTTAATTTATCCCGGGCGTCGAGTGGAATATTCTAGAACAAAAAAGATTCCATTTAGAAATATATATGTAAGCCATATGTCATAAAATAGACCGATATGAATCGGGTCGAGCCAAATTATGTTCATATCCGTATCCTTTAAATTGGGTTAATATCAAATTAAGGCAAATAGAAAAGAGCTTTGTTCGTTCAGGGCACACTTTAGGCCTTAGGGCATGAGAATTTCGAAAATAAAAATATTTATCATGAAAAATATATACGTTGGCATCCGATCAGCATGACGAACATGTGTGAGAATTGAGAAATTAACTATAAAAATGAATTTAATTTTTAATCACCCATATTTTGTCAAAGTATATGTCACTTTGCCACTAAATACAAGCATATACATTGTATATTTTGTCTCATTAACTTATTGCAATCTAATTTTGACTTAAAATAAGGGGACAACCTAATATTCTCTTAATACATAATTCTTTTGTCTCAAATTAGGGATATATATATATATATATTAGTTATTTCTCATTTATTATTATGTTTTCTCCAAGTATCGGGTCACGGACGCCTGAGATTAAATTTCTACAATCACTATACAATATATACAGAAGCAATTATCTAATTTAGTCCATAAGGCTAAACTGTTAGCAGTTGTCTACATCACTGGAAATGTTTCCGATTACAAACATTCCTGGGCAGAGTCTTAATGGGAAATAAATCAGAGCATTTAGTCCGTCCATATTATAGATGCTTCAAGGACATGCGACAAGTGATAAAATTAGGCTCATATCAGGCAACCACCAAACCTTCTAAATAATCACGGCATTATGTCACGTTTAAAATGTTATCTGAACTAAATCCTAAATCATTAAAATCAATAAATAGATTAAGGGGTTCATTCTTAAAAATATTAGATTTCTTG
This sequence comes from Kingdonia uniflora, assembly GCA_014058105.1. NCBI lineage: Eukaryota > Viridiplantae > Streptophyta > Magnoliopsida > Ranunculales > Circaeasteraceae > Kingdonia > Kingdonia uniflora. The sequence continues at coordinate 10,831 of JACGCM010001680.1, read as the reverse complement.
AGATTTGGTGAACAACTTGAACAATGTTTATTGTGTTTGCTTGGAAGCTCTAAGTGCTCAGTCTTACTAATAAGTTATCTGGGTATGGCTGCTTTTGTTTATTTTTCCTGGGTAACTAAATACTAGCATAAGTTTTCGATTTGTTTACAAGTTTTAAGACCGTTTAACTAGCACCGTAGAAGGGTCTCCCCCTAACGCCGAGGTTGGAAGTGTTTGATGTCCAAGCCAATGAGTTTATTTAGCAACCTTACTCTAAATAAACCAAATATTACCAAACAAAATGACGAGACGAAAACCAAATCACAAATTAATTTTATTAATGAGAACCCGTAAGTCGAATACCATCGGATAAGGGAATGAAAACAAGAAACACTTATTTGAGAACTCAATAAATAGTTCGCTAAATAACTCATCTAATGCCTTGATAAAACTAGTACCTCTATAAATTTTCAAGCTCAAAACAGAGAAGAAAGAAAAACCCTGTCTTAGATGTCGTTTATGGTTTGAAGGGAGCAAAAACGACCACCGAGTTGTGCCCACCAAAGCCGAATGAGTTTGATATTCCTATAGTAAACGATCAAGGAAAAAATATATTAGATAACAAGATACTACTATTACAAGGTGAAAGACAAAATTACGAAGCTAAGAAATGGTTCATCATTTTCACACTTACCAACATGGACTTCATGTTGTTTCTTCACGTTTGGGACAGTGTCGATGGTCACCTGTTCTTCCAAGTTCTACACAAGGGGTTGATATCATGTCAGAGGATTCCAAAAAAACGAGTTAAAATTCAAATTATGGAAAAGGAAAATATGGGTTTTGTTGCAATACATCTTGGTTAATAGTTGGATGTAGCCAGTTAGTAGTGATTGCTTTGATGACTGCTATTGCTTCCAAACCGCCAGCAGCCCCGAGGCCGTGTCCAATCATTGACTGAAACATAAGATAATGTATTAGTCACATTTATACAGAACCACTCATTTTGCCGTACATCATACAACCAATTCTTTCCTCTCAAGTTTGATATCGTAGAAGGCGAAGATTAAGTTAATTAAAAATGAGTTTGGGAGTACTTTTGCTGGTGTAAGGTGTTAGGAATACGGCTCAAAAACTGGGAAAGTCGTTCAAACGAGTGGGGAAGTCGTTCGAACGACAAAGTTTCCGTTGAAGTCGTTCAAACGACAATAGCTCTTGGGCCAAAATTCCAGAGGATTGTTCGAACGACCTCATGACTCGTTCGAACGACTTTGGCTCTACTTGTTTGTTTCTAAGTTCGTTTTGAAGGGGATTTGATCCAAAGCGATGGATTATCTCGTGATGCATATTTCGGAGATGACCTAATCGAAAGCCTATAAAAAGAGAGTGTATGTTAAAGGCAATTGTACTGTGAGAAAGAGTTAGAGAGAGAAAATGGATAAATCTAGGGTTTAGCTCTGGAGAGGTTTCTTGGGTTTTCTTTCTAGGGTTTCTTGCTGGGATTATCTGTAAGGGTAGAGGTGAGGTTTGAGTAATCTCTGGAACTTCTTGTAACCCTTAGTGTGATAATATATTCGTCGTGCTTGTCGGGGGTGGTTTTGATCTTGTTTAGGGTTTCCACCTAATTTAAACCTTGTGTATGTGTTTTATTGCCTTTGTTCGAATTCTCTTTGGTTAGAGTTAGTTCTTCGAGTTCTTGTTAATCGTATTGTGCTTCCGCGTTGCGATTTGCCCCCTCGGTTTCCCAACAATTGGTGTCAGAGCGAGGTTTGGGGCAAGTAGAGTAGCAAGATGGGAAAATCTAAGTATTCTAATGCGATCAAGTTTGATGTGGAGAAGTTCGATAGGAAGATCAATTTTGGATTGTGGCAAATACAAGTCCAAGATATCTTGACTCAAGGCGGGTTACGCAAGACACTGAAAGGGAAGCCTATACCTAAAACTCTGGTTGAAGGTATAGCGGCCTAGAGAGCGGACGACGATGAAGAAGAGGACTGGGAAGATCTGGATTCAAGGGCTGCGAGCGGGATACGTCTTTGTCTCGCTAAGAACGTTTTGGCAAATGTGGTGAGAGAGAAGACCGCAAAGGGTCTTTGGGAAAAGCTTGCAAGTTTGTATCAAATGAAGAGTCTTTCAAATCGCTTATACCTCAAGGAGCGACTTCATACGCTTAAGATGAATGAGGGCACGAGCATTGGTGATCACCTAGGTTCTTTGAACGGGATCGTTTCAGAATTGGAATCGATCGGAGTTAAAGTTGAGAATGAAGATAAGGCGCTTCAACTCATATGGTCTCTTCCATCTTCCTTCAAGCATCTTCAACCTACATTGATGTATGGGAAGGAAACCTAGAGTTTTGAGGAGGTTACAAGTACGCTTCTTTCCGAGGAGAGAAGGCTTAAGGGTAGCAAATCCTTGGAGAAAAACTCTACAATGGTGGTTAGTGGGAAGATAAGCTTTAATAGGTTCAGAAAGGGAACTTGTTGGAGTTGTGATCAATCAGGTCATTATAGATGGGATTGCAAAGCGGGAAAATGTAATGGAGCAAGTTCGGCAAGAGGCTCCGAAAGTGACACTAACAAACTGGCAACGGTTACTAGTAATGATGGTGACGAGGCGCTCCTCGTGGTGGCCGCTGATGGTTCTCGCCACGATAGAGGATGGGTGTTTGATAGTGGGGTTACAACGCATGTATGCGCACACAAGGCATGGTTCGGCAATTATGCAAGGTGTGAGGGTAGCAAGTTTGTGTTGATGAGCGATGGCTCTCGAAGGCCGATTTCGGGAGTGGGTGATATTCACATGAGGATGTTCGATGGACTCATCGTAGTTCTTCATGATGTTCAGCATGTGTCGAGCATGACTCATAATCTAATTTCACTTTCCAAGTTAGATACTGAGGGTTACAATTACTTCGGGCGAGGTGAAGTAATGAAAGTTTATTAGAAGTCTTTTTTGATCATGAAGGGAGTTCTAAGCGGGAACTTATATGCATTGGTTGGTAAATCAGTGGGTGGAGATGTGAAGGTTGCGTGTACCAAGGGAGCTATGGAGATTTCTCGAAAAAGAAATTTAGTTCAAGGTGGAACAATGGCACAGTCTACAAAGATGATCAGAAAGTGGGTTCCGATTGGTGGGTCTAGAAAAAGCCGAGACTCGGGTAATTCTCTTAATTGAGAAGTGACAAGGATACACGACGAATGCAATAGAAGAAACGATTTTATCGCCGAGGTGAAGATTGTTAGGAATACGGCTCAAAAACTGGGAAAGTCGTTCGAACGAGTGGGGAAGTCGTTCGAACGACAGAGTTTCCGTTGAAGTCGTTCGAACGACTTTTGGGCCAAAATTCCAAAGGATTGTTAAATGGTCGTTCGAACGACCTCATGACTTGTTCGAACGACTTTGACTCTGTTTGTTTGTTTCTAAGTTCGTTTTAAAGGGGATTTGATCCAAAACGATGGATTATCTCGTGATGCGTATTTCGGAAATGACCTAATGGAAAGCCTATAAATAGAGAGTGTATGTTAAAGGCCACTGTACTGTGAGAAAGAGTTAGAGAGAAAAAATGGAGAAATCTAAGGTTTAGCTATTGTGACGACCTACCGAACGCCGGCCAAATCCACCCGAGCGTTTTGAGTTCTGTCCGAATGTATTTGTTCTCTATATCCTAATATAGCAGCACGCCAAGTTTCGTCGCAATTGGATTCAGTTAAGGGAGCGAAAAGGTCCAATACGCTTCGTCTCATGTTTTAACGTTTCCTTTTGGAAGTTGACTATTTACTTAGTAGCTATATTAAGGAGGAACCTTGGTCCGATCCTCCCCATGACTAAAAGAGCTTTAATGCTTGGTCATCAAGGACCCCGGCTCATGGACTATCTACAAGGGATAGTTATGAGTTCTCCTAGGCCTAGGGAAGACCAGGGGACATTGCCTCGCAATGCGGGCCGGTTTTCAATAAAGGGCTTCATATGGCGCCGCTATGCCCCGCGGGATATCCGAGACGCACCGCCCCTTACAGATGGACAATACAAATAGTCCAGGCTCGTCGCCCCTTGAGATATGAGTCCCTTATGTGGAAACCGGCATATTGAGCTACCCTGATCCGCTACTGGACAGGTGTGTTTTCCGTATCTCGCGCGCGTCGTGAGAGATTACGTTGTAGGGATTATTGAGGGAACCTTCAGCGTTGTTGCCTATACCGAATACATATTCGATGACCCCTCACGAGTATCCAGGATTATCCGGACGTCGCTCTAGCATCCGTGGGTTGTATGCCACTGGCGCACCGCGCCCGTGAAGATGGCTGGTACACGCCGACCGTGCGTCCGTGTACGCCGCACGGTCCCTTATTCCGCTTCACTCCGGGCACTGTAGATGGCGGTCCCGGTTAGGGCCGTGTCAGCTATGGAGAGGTTTCTTGGGTTTTCTTTCTAGGGTTTCTTGCTGGGATTATCTGTAAAGGTAGATGTGAGGTTTGAGTGATCTCTGGAACTTCTCGTAACCCTTAGTGTGATAATATATTCGTCGTGCTAGTCGGGGGTGGTTTTGATCCTGTTTAGGGTTTCCACCTAATTTAAACCTTGTGTATGTGTTTTATTGCCTTTGTTCGAATTCTCTTTGGTTAGAGTTAGTTCTTCGAGTTCTTGTTAATCGTATTGTGCTTCCGAGTTGTGATTTGCCCCCTCGGTTTCCCAACATAAGGTATAGTGGAAGTCTAGAACTCTAAAATAAGCAAAACTAAAGACTCTAGAATCTATGTAAAAGAAAAAGGAGCATGTTATGCTTATTTAGATGCAAAAACAAGAAAATCTGGTGACACTTTCATTTACAAAGTGTAGTTATAGCCTAAAATAAGAGCTCTAGATAGGATTCTTTTGAAGTTGATAGGTGTTCAGATACCCATAAGCAATCAATTTTGGCTAAACAAATTGGGTAGCCAAATATGATAGGTTGAATACAAGGAAAAACCTACAAATATGAGGGGCAACAGTTTAGGTTTGGACCGGTACCCTACTTCCGCAAAAACTCAATTTGTTATTAAACTATGAAAGGCATAGTAAGGACTGATTTCTGGAAAGAGATAAGTAGTCAGTATCCAAGTATCCTCTATGATAAGGATTAGAAGGGAAAAACAATACTAGGTAACCCTAGTAACCTGATATCTTCAGTATGAGATTATTTAATTTAAACGATTTTTATGTTAGAATTCTTAGTTTTTCCAAGAGAGCTTCTAAGATAATTGACAAGGGAGGCTAGATAATGATTATGTTTTTTTTTTTTTGTGAAGAATAATATTGATTTTCTTCTTCTTTGTAATATGATAAATCTCTGTTGAAGTCCTACCAATGAAATTTTCTTTAAACATCTGGAATGCTATGATGCTAACTTCAAGGAAAACCAAAGTTTCTATGAGTTCATGCTGAAATCATAATAAGAGACCAAGATGACTTGCCTTAGTTCCATTCATCTTGATCTCAGATGTGTCCTTGAAAACCATCTTGATCGCATTAACCTCTGCTAAATCTCCTGCCAGAGTTGACGTTGCATGGGCATTCACATAGTTCACCTGTAAGTTTCATATAAACTCAGTTTTCTTTTACTATCCAAATGGATTATCATACATATAGGAAAATTTTCATATGGAAACAAAAGATTTTTAGAAATTTCTGGCTACCTGACAAATTCAAGAACATCAGTAGAGGCTTGCATTTAGACAAAGTGTATATCAAGAGGTTATAGCACGACTGGGTAACAACGACACGGATACGGGTGTCGGTGTCAGACACGGGTACGAGGTGTCGGAAATGGCGGAAAATAGAAAAACATCTTGTAAATAGTGATGGACACGTGTGTCCGAGTGTCGGACACGTTTTATATTTTCAAAGTGAAATGTTGTTGTTACCTAGTAGCAGATCACTCACCTCTTCAGGAGAAACTCCAGCATCTTCCAAGCTCTTGGATATGCAAGAGGAGACTCCGAGGCCGTCTTTACGTGGATCAGTCATGTGATGTGCATCACATGTAATTGCACCTCCCAAGTACTCTGCTATTATATTTGCTCCTCTCTTCTGTGCATGTTCTAAGCTCTCCATTATCTTCTCTCAAGAAACCAAGCACAGTTTAAGAAAATTTCCAATAACAAAATAACCAACACGGCAATATGATATTCTAATGTTAACGGACAAAGAGACGAGATTAGTTCATTACCAGAACACCAGATCCTTCACCCATGACAAAACCATCACGACCCTTATCCCAAGGTCTAGAAGCTCTCTCGGGCTCTTCATTCCTTTGTGACAAAGCTCTACAAGCTATGAACCCACCGACTCCAGTAGCCATAACAGCAGCTTCAGTTCCACCAGCTACCATTATGTCTGCTTCACCTCTTCTAATGTGATTTGCAGCGGCATAAAAGCAGTAATTTGCAGTCGCGCAAGCAGTTGAGATTGAGTAATTTGGTCCCATTAGTCCAGTATCAATAGCTAATAGTGCTGATCCCATATTGGTGATGGAGTAAGGAATGAAAAAAGGAGTGATCTTTTTGTATCCCTTTAGTATAAGAGACTCAACTCCACTGCTGAAAGCTGTTAGGCCTCCCATCCCTGTCCCAACTAGAACTCCAATTCTCGTTCGATCCATCTACAAGAAAAGAAAAAAAATACAATACTTCTCAATCTCTTTAAGCTAATATTTCTTTTATGGTAGAGCCCTAAAATAAATACCACTGAAAAATGGACTTAACTTTCTGTACTTACAAATGTAACCCAAACAACATTAAAAATTATATTTCATGTTTTACCAATGTCAATGTCTGAACAATGGTGTAACATTGGAAAAGCTGCACTTGTTCAAATGGAAAATACATTTAAGATGCAGTTTTCAGTTAATTAAGCGACATTCCTGGTGTTTGTTTGCGGAGAACCAGGGAGAGGAGGACCATATTCATGAAATTGGCTTTCCATGACAATGTTAAAGTGTAAGATTTTTTTTTCTTTGATGGGACGTGTTAATTTGCTCATTTGCGACACTTAATACTCCATGTCTCCATCCTATGGGACATCAATTTTTTTTAAAGATTTTCTTCTGCCTTTAAATTCTCTCTTCCTAATTGTGTTTCTCGCTTTAGGTTAGCCCCCCTCCCTCTAATCTCTCTCTACAAATTCTTTAAATCCAAATTTCACTCTGCAGTTTCTCCCACAAATTTTCGCTCTTTTTATAGGTTTCATTAATCTAATTCTCAATCTGTATTTCCTCTCTTTAATATCACCCAATCCCAAAATATCCTCTTTCAAGATTCACTCTTGGTTTTCCTATCTAGACTCACTTAAAAAATAATTTTCTCTTTACATTCTGTAAATCCAAAATTTTCTCTCCACTTAGCATTTTCTCTTAATCAAAATTCTCAATTCCCTCAATCTAACTTTTCTTTCTAAAGCCTCTCAGTCCAAATTTTCTCTTTAGACCTAAATCTACATCTTCCGATTCTCTTAAATCATATTTTCTCTCTATATTCTCCTCCCAATCTCAATTTTCTTGCTCGAGATTTTATTTCTAAATTTTCTCGTTTGTATTTAATAATACAAATTTTCCTCTATTTTGAATTTCCATCTAGATAGAGTGTTTCCCGACATTAATTTATTTAGGAAAAAAAAGAGTTTTTTTAAAAATAAATAAATAAATTGGTTTTCCTCCATTTTCAACCTGATATGGCCAAAGATAGAAAATAAATTTCTTTTTATTGTTTTCCTTGCAGACCTAACACAAGGAAATTGTTTTGAAAAGCGGAATTGGAAATAAGGTTTTTCTCCATACAATTAAAAAAATCATTTCTATTGATCCAGAAATTAAATTTTGAATTTTAAAGATTCTCTCACTAACGAATTATACAATTTTAGCCAAGATTTAAGAACTTACAGTCTCCAAAATTTCAGGTCCAAGGCTGGCATCTTCAAGAGCTCTTTTACCAGCAACTAGACAATACCTCCAACAATTATCAAGACGTCGGTCATTTTTCCCGTCAATGTAGCCTTTTGAAGAAAAATCACGTATTTGTCCCGCAAATCGGACAGAAAATGTCGAAGCATCGAACCTGTCTATTAAGCTAATCCCACTCTTTCCACTAAGGAGAGTCTCATAAAATGTATCAACATCATTGCCAAATACAGATACTAGGCCCATCCCTGTTATGACTACCCGTTTCTTAGGATCTGTCTCTCGTTTGGGAGCCGAAACGGTTGAAGAAGCCATGGCCTTGACTGGTCTAGACCTTCGTGCTGAGAAGAAAATAAAACAAAGTCAAAAATCATGTCAGAAAAGTCAGAATCTCTTTAGATTTCTCTTTTCGGAAAAAATTTGTCTGTAGGGAGATAAATAACTAAAATGATAGAGATATTGATAATATAACACACAAAAATATTCCCACAAACAAGTAGGTCGAAGATGACATTTGAGCTTTTGCTAACTATAAAACGAGACAAACCCAATTGAGAAGAGTTGACTAGTTATGTGCTTGTAAAGCAATCATCTATCGCAGCCCCAGTAAAAATAAACACTCGCATTTACGAAAAACGATTTTCTTAAATTTGACCAATCACAAGAAATGAAGAGAATCACATAATACACGAACCTTTTACTTCATCCACTGTAACATGACTACAATCACGAACTAGTAATGGCAAAGGGTACCATCTCGCACAATCAAATGTCTAGAAATAAAATTCCCTCCTCTCTTATTTTTTCCATGCCTCTAGGCCTCAATAGCAAATATTCTCTGTAGCGACCCGTATTCTCAGCTCGTGGCCTTATTGTGTACTGTCTTTGTTTACTTCAGTTGCTCCCTGTCTCATAGAATCCCAGCTTTTTAAAGACTTCTGTTTCAACTTGTTACCCAACGTGAAGAGTTTTGGAGAATCAAATGCCTCATTCTTCTCTAATTTCCCAAATACTTCTCCTATTTTTCCATCAACTAAAACCCCTTTCTATTCCTTGATTTCTCCCTGAAACCAGCCACATTATACCGATTTCTTCTCTCCTCTCCTTGCTGCAATCCATTGTTAATTCTAGAGAGAGAGAGCCACAAACAACATCTTACTCACCGATTTATTGGAGTTGTGATTGGGCGAGGATTATTCGTTGAAGAAGCCTTATGGATCGATGCTTGTATAGCTTCATGGAGTAATCCCCTTTCTTCTATTCGAATTTCAGATTAAACCTCAGGCAAGTGCATCTATCTAATCTCATTTGCTTTGATTGATATGAGTAAATCATAGTATTTCAGCTGTTCCAATCTTCATTATTCAAAGCATCTCCAAGATATAAATTTGTCCTGATTTTATTGTTCTCTTAATTGTCGCTCTTATCATTGCATCAAACCTCTTTTATATATCTCAGTATTATATATGCAGCCATGTTATCTCTAGGTTTATCGAATAGGTTCTTATTAATGATACAACTGTTGCTCTCACTTGGATAAGCCTTAGTTCTCAATAGGTAAATATCATAATAGTCTGATTGTTACGTGAGGTAGAGAATCACTTGGGCATTCAAAATATAAATGAACTATGGAGGTTTTACTGACGTAGGTGTTAATAATAATTTAATTGTTTGGTCGTGCGGATGATATTGTATTCAGAAGGGTTTTCATGTTTTTAAAGCTTGTATTCGTTGTTGTGTTTTCGTTTAGAATTCTTATATCCAGGATCAGTAAGTAAGACCAAATTTTAATGTCGAGGATCTATTAATATAAGGACTAGAAGAAACCATGTTATGATAAGGTTAACTCATCTTAAATTCCATATGTTCATGTCCTGGTGTTTCGGGGATTGGAACTGAATGTTGGACTTATTTGGACTTATTAATAAGAGGCTTTAGTTCTTCCTAGTAGGTCTGATTTCATTGCTAATTATAGACTTAGAAGTAGTACTCAATAGTATGAATGGTTTGAGGGGATATCTATATAGGATGTGTTACCGTACTCTAATCTGGATAATGATAGGAGTTTATTTATGGAGTATTTCATCTTGATTGATGTCGTTCGATAATTAATACGATATTGTGGAGATATACATTCATTAGGTAAGAGACCAGACGTTGAGCTAAGTTGTATTTTCTGTAGTTCATATACAAGACACAATAGTATGTTTATGGTTCCTAAGAATACTCATTGACCAGAAGATGTGATGTATGGGCAGGTACTTGTAATAAGGGTCTAGTATGATATATGATGAAATTCGAGGAGTATATTTTTATAGATAGGTCATTTCAGTTGGTTGATACAATAACTTCTTATATCAGTTTGGTTTGTGGATATGAAGATCCCTCAATGTGCATTGACATCTAGTTAACTTTGTAAATAGTACTTTGGAGAAGTTCAGGATTGGAGACTCTTAAATAGTGGCTTCCTATACAATTTATGAGGTTGATCTAATATGATAGTTGCATGAGCGTTGTTCAATAATCATCGCAAGATATTGTGTTGGTGATAAGAACTTTGTACTAAATGGATTTTCCATGATTCAGTAGTACGCGACTTAGATTCGCTTTGATGCTAAAATTTCTTTTGTATAGTCGCACTTATTGGGCATGTTACGACAAATAGCATTGGATGTTGGAGTTTTACTTCATTTGATAGAGTCCCCACTTGTTATTAAGTGAGGGTAGATAGATCATCTGGTCATAAGAGCGGTAGGTCTTTGGATTTAGTCCCAGATGCTGATAGGCATGGGCAGATAGATCATTTGATTCTTAAAGATTCAAGCATTCCTTTCCATTTTTTTAGGATAACTTCGAGTTAATGTACACAGTAGGCTATGCTGTTACAGTCCTTGGGTTCGAGTCCCTAAACCAAATATG
>JACGCM010000230.1:0-13879 GCA_014058105.1 Kingdonia uniflora | reverse complement strand
AGAGATTCAAGAGAGAATTAAAATACTTAAATCTTGAATCAATTATCATTGATCAAGATACCCTAATCATGGATTAAAGAACTTGAGCGATTCAAGCTTTGAAGCTTTGGTACGTTATCCGAGGCGAGACGTTACAAGAATGAGAAATCGATTGCTAGGAGCTTGATAAGAAAAGAGGTAACCACAAGATGTATTTATCGAGTCTGTAAGTAGTTAAACTCTTGTAATTCTTTTTTAATTATGGATTTTTTAGCTGTCGAGTGATATGACAGCGACCTGTGGGTTTTTTCTCCTGATAAAGGTTTCCCACAGGGTTAAAATTTTTTGCCCTTGTCTTTGTGTTTCCAACTGCTTGCTTAACATTAGATAATTAAATCTGCTTAATTTAGGTTAATCGTAGACCATTAAATCAAAGGAATCAGGACCTATTAATTTAAACTTAAAATAATCGAAATTGGTTAGTCTCAAGCGTCTAAGAATTTTAATTGGTATCAGAGCGGTCACGCTTCGAGGTTTAACAACCTAAGCGTGGATCCCAGATAGTTCGCTTGAGAATAATGAGTTCTGAGAAGTTAGGAGGTCCTATAAATTGCCTTCTACTCTTTGATGGCAAAGACTACCCATACTAGAAAGTCTGAATGGTTGCATACTTACAATCAATCGGAGAAGATGTATGGATTTCTATGAAGGTAGATGGACACACCCTACTGTGATGCAAGGCCTACCAGAGAGTGCTATTGAGGTCCCTAAACCTAGGAACCAATGGTCAAAAGAAGAAAAGGATATTGTTGGTTATAATTCTAAAGGCCTCAATGCTATCTTTATGGCTATGAGTCGAAGTGAGTTTTGACATATCTCTGCGTGTGCCACTTCTAAAGAAGCTTGGGACATCCTAGTTCGAACTCATGAAGGCGATGATACAGTTAAAGAAAGTAAGCTTCAAATGCTTACTTCGCAATTTGAGAATATCAGAATGAGTGAAAACGAACCCTTTGACGAGTTCTATGCGAGACTAAGTGTTATTGTAAACACTAGTGCCACATTAGGAGCAGTATACTCCGATGTTCAAATTGTTTGCAAAGTTCTAAGATCTCTTCCTAAGAGCTTTAGATTCAGACGTGATGCTATCGAAGAAACACAAGACCTTAAGAAAATGAAACCTGATACATTGGCTGGAAAATTGTGAACGTTTGAACTCGAGATAAATATGAAAAACCCTGGAAAAAAAAAAGTGTTGCTTTCAAGTCTTCATCTCACTCATCTTCTTCTAAAGGTTCCAAAGAGGTTGATCACTCATATATCTCAGATGATAGTGAAGGTTTGGCTATAGATTCATCAATTTCTCTTATTAGTCAACAATTTCAAAAAATATTGAAAAAATGTCAATTTTAGAAATAAGGGCCATCGAAGAACTATAAGCCACGACCTTATGATCAGGTCAAATCTTATAATCGGAAGATCAATAATGATACTGACCTGAGTCAAGTTAAATGTTACAAATGTCACAAGTTTGGTCACTATGCCCATAACTGTCCTAATAAGAAATCTAGAACAACTCATAAAGCTATGAATATCAGTGTTAATTGGGATGACAATGATGATGAACTTGATAACAATGAGAGTAATCCCTAAGTCGTTGGTAATGGACCATATTGTGTATATTCGGTGATTTTTAATTGTGGCAATAATAACTTTGACGCTTTTAAACTTGAAATTTCTGATAAAAATCAGAGTAATCAAGAACAAAATGAGTTTGAGGAGTTTAAGGACCCGCATCTTGAGGACTTGTATGTTCAGACTCTCGCCAAGTGTATGAAACTCAGTAAACTTAATAAAGTCTTAAAAGACCAAGTTAATACACTTACATGCGAACTTCAAGGCAAAACTGAGAGTACAATTCACGAGATAGAGGTACTTGAGAATGAGAAACAAGGCCTTTATGACAAAGTTTATGTTTTTAGAAAAAGAAGTTAATGATGCAAATGAGAAAATAAAATCAACTTTGGACGAACTTCATTCGGCCGAGCTTGATGTAGTTTTATCTCAGCAAAAACTTGAGAAGTTTTGTCATGGGGCCATGAACATTGATAAAATATTATGTATGGGAAAGATGGATAGTGACAAAAGGGGTTTAGGATATGAAGAACCACTTCATAATGCCAAGACTCCTCAAATCATAAAGTTTGTGAAAGCAACTGCGTCTACTTCGGTGCCCAAACATAACATGATATCTACTACTCATAATCACCCCAAATAGGTCTCTTACTCTCAAATTTATTTCTGTAGTATATGTGGCCGAAAGGGACATATTACATCTTGCTGTAGATTTGTTGGACCCTATCAACCATATGCTCACCCTGTCAATAGATATAGATATAATTCTAATATGATTTCTAATAATGTGAAAAATAAGAATATGTCTAGATGATTTGCACAGGAAACTACAGGTCGAAGAAATTTTTGAAGCATTTGGATACGAAAGATGAATTTGACACCTCATATAAGGTGCAATGTTGCACTAACTGCTTTGAATGCGTTCAAGTCAGTTTAATGGTATATGGATAGTGGGTTCCCATCATATGACTGGTGATGGGTCCAAGCTGAGTTACCTGGAGAATATTCAGGGAGGTGATGTTACTTTTGGTGATGGGAGCACATCTCCTGTGGCAGGAAAGGCAAAGGCCGAAAGACTTGGTACTCCAATAATTGATAATGTTCCCTTGGTTAAGGGGCTGAAGGAAAATCTTCTTATTGTCAGTAAACTATGTGATGCAGATCATGCTATTACATTTTCTAGAGGTAGATATGATGTTTTAAACTTTTAAGGACAATGTGTGATGCATGTTGTTAGAACCGCTGATAACTGTTATATATGTTATTCAACAAGAAGCTATACTGTTTAACAAAGCAAAACTGAGTGATGTGGACTTATGGCATCAAATGTTGGGACATATAAACTTTAATGATTTGTCCAATATTACAAGTAAAGAGCTGATTCGGGGAGTACCAAAGTTGGGAAGATTGAGCAATGTGGTGTGCGGTCTTTGTCAAATTGGCAAGCAAATAAAGAGCTCTCACAAGAAGTCCAACAATATTGCTGCTACTCAGATTCTTGAGCTAATACACATGGACTTGATGGGCCCTATGAGAATGACATCCTTAGGAGGTAAAAGGTATATTTTGGTAATGGTGGATAATTTTTCTCGTTATACATGGATAGCACTTTTGAGATAGAAGTCTAATACTTTTGAAGAATTCTGCAGTATATCGCTTCTAATCCGAAATGAGATAGATTGCTCTATTGATAAAATTCAAAGTGATCGTGGAGGCGAGTTTAAGGATACTGGTGTGGTTAAGTATTGCACTTCCAATGGGATTAAGCATAAATTATCTACTCTAATCACTTCATAATAAAATAGGATTGCAGAAAGGAAGAATAGAGTTTTTCAAGAAATGGGATGAGTCTAACTTCACAGCAAGGATCTTCCGGCATACTTTTGGGGGGAGGCCATTCATACTATGTACTATACTATTAATATAGTATATCTATGTCTACTTACTCTAAACACGCCCTATGAACTGTGGTTTGGAAAGAAGCTGAATGTTAACTACTTAAATTTTGGGAGTAAATGTTTCATCTTTAGAGATCGGGAGAACATTAGGAAATTTGACTATCGGAGTGATGAAGGTATTTTATTGGGCTATTCAACAAATAGTATAGCTTTTTGAGTCTACAATTTGAGGACCAATGTGATGATGGAGTCTTGTAATGTGGTTGTGGATGATACTTGCACCATTGGTTCTGCAGATGTGAGAGAAGATGATAGTATAACGGAAAATCCATAAACATCAACTAGTGATATTCTTGCATCGAGCCCTACTCCACCACTTCCAGCTCCACCACCTCCTCCTACCCCAAGTGTACCATAACCCGGATGGCATCAAGTTTGTAAGGATCACTCAAATGTCGATATCATCGGGGATGCTACTTCTCGGGTTCAAACTATAAGCCAACACCATGAGACGGTACACTGTATTTGTTATGTTTCTGTGATCGAACTAACTATGGTAAAGGAAGCTCTTTTAGATGAATATTGGCTATATGCAATGCAAGATGAGCTTCGCCAGTTTCGACGTCAAGATGTTTGGGATTTGGTTCCACGTCCGTCAGGTACAAATATCATTGAGACTAAATGGGTTTATAAGAACAAATATGACGAACTTGGGAATGTAATTCAAAACAAATCTAGATTGCTCGCTCAAGGGTATAATCAAGTAAAAGGGGTTGATGTTGCTAAAATGTTTGCTCCTACTGCAAGGCTTGAGTTTATTCGTCTACTGTTTGCTCTTGCTTACAATAAAAAATTCAAGTTGTATTAGATAGATGTGAAGAGTGTTTTCTTAATGGCATCTTAGAGGAAGAAGTGTATGTGGCCCAACAAAAAAGGTTTGAGGATCCTCATCATCCCGATCACGTGTTATACTTGAAGAAGGCCCTTTACGGTTTGAAGTAAGCCCCTCGAGCATAGTATGAATGGCTCTCTAATTTTCTCTTAGCTAAGGGTTGTGTTCGAGGGGGAGTTGATAAAACATTATTTATCCAACAGAAGGGAGGCGCGATGCTCGTTGCACAGCTATATGTAGATGATATTGTGTTTGGCTCAACTTCGAGTTCACTAACCACTTCTTTTACAGCTTTAATGAAAAGTGAATTTGAGATGAGCATGGTTGGGGAACTAACTTACTTCCTAGGTCTCCAAATACGTCAAGTGGAGAAGGGAATGTTTATTTCTCAATCCACGTATGCCCAAGATCTTGTGAAGAAGTTTGGTCTCTCTTCAACAAAGCATGCCAGGACACCCATGAGTACCACTACAAAGCTAAGTAAGGACTCAACAAGTAAGGATGTTGAACAAAAGATGTATAGAAGTATGATAGGTAGTTTACTTTATCTTATTGCTACTCGTCCAGATATTATGCTTAGTGTATGTATTTGTGCTCGTTATCAAGGTAATCCTAAAGAATCCAATTTACAGGCTGTTAAACGTATTATTCGCTATGTATGTGGGACTTTTGAAAGAGTACTTCGGGTGGATGTTATCATATTGGAAATAATCTTGTGGCTTGGCAAAGCAAGAAACATAATTATATTTCTCAATCCACAGCAGAGGCGGAGTATATTGCTGCGGGCAGTTGTTGCACTCAATTAATCTGGATGAAATAGATGGTGTATGACCATGGAATAGTGGAATAGTCCAGGGGATGATGTCAACTTTTTTTGATACTACAAGTGTGATCAACATCTCCAAGAATCCTGAACAACATTCCAGAACCAAGCATATCGACATTCGCTTCCACTTCATCCATGATCTTGTTGAGTATGTTCCTACAGAGTCAGTTAATAAAATTTTTTCACCAAGCCATTAGATATTATGAGGTTTGAGCATCTGAGATGGTCAATTGGTGTCTGCTCTATTGATTAGGTATGTCTCTTACTTCCTCTTTACACTCTTTTGTTAGACTATCACGGTAAAATATGTTTGGTCAGATAATTTTTCTAATTCAGTGTTAGGACAGTTCAGTATAATGTTTACTTAGATTTGCTTTCTTTCACGGCAGTTACAATCGTATGCTCAGATAGATAAATACTCATTGATATTATGCTTTAGGATACATGTAGAGACTTCGTACTTAATGTTATGTGAGGATCTGGCCTTATTTATGAGCTTCAAGTGTTATGACATTTACTATTCTTTTTAATTTTGTTGTTTGTGATCTTGTTTCGTTTCCTTACCCAATTGTCAAAAGGTACCATCAAAGTCAACTTATACTAGTGAAACCTTCCTGTTTTTATTCGTGGCAAAAAAGTGACTGTGTCCAACCGAAGATATGATAATAGGCATTTTTTCTTCTCCTATTTTTAGCCTTCGTTATTTATAACCTTAGTTTTGTCTACTTGCAGCCCGTTGAGCCTTAAAATATGCCCTTTCATTTCTTTTCTAAAATTCTTTATTTTTTTACCCAATTGTTTTGAGACTTTTCAGTGGAAAAAAAGGAAAAAGAAAAAATATGTGTGATTTTTGGGGGAAGATATATAGAAGAATGAAATGAGTCCCCAAATGACTTTTTATTATCTCAATTAAAATTTAAAAAAGGGGATATGAAGAGGTATGCTTGTTTGTGTACTTCATAAGAAAGATGACAATAGAAGGTAAATTTGGTTTCAAGAAAAACAGAGTAGTAGTGTAACTGGAGTCTCCGAATGCCAGCAAAAAAACCTACTCCATCATATGCCTACCCGTGCCTACATTATAACCTATTTAAAGACGTATTTGATCTTGTTCGGCTTAGTCAATATTAGTGGAGATTGGAAATAGGGAATCTAACTTAGTATAAACTTGACACCATTCGTGACAAATGGGTTTCTTTTACATGATATCTTCCAACTCATAGTGTTTTGTTTTTCTGATGAAATATGATTTTTTTGCGTTATATTCATATTTCACACAGAGTGTTAGCTAGTCAATTCTCTGTAATTTCGAGTGACCACCATGAGAGGCCTAAGTTGAAACAACTTTCCTTATAGTGTTTTATTTATGGTTGTTAGGTCTGTTGAATGCATGGTATTATTTTATGTTGACTGCGCATACACACACACTCTGAGTAAATGCTTATTCTGACTAGCTTTTCTATGGAATGATTTCCTATTTGATATTCATATAGCTTGTGATTAGTCTCTCGTGTAGAGTAGACAGGGAGAGTATTGATTCTTTTTGTGTGTCCTTTTACTTCCTTTTGTTTCCAGTTGAGAAAAAAAACTGTTCGAATAAAAAAAATTATTCGAATATTTTGCCTCAGCGCAATTTTTATTCGAATAGATTTCTTGGTTTATTCAAATATTTTTCCTCAGTTTTATTTTAAAAGAGCGCAACTTTTATTCGAATATCTCTATTTGAATATTTCTCTGCAGCTTCTTTTTTATTCGAATATAATTTTTTTATTCGAATACATTTTGCAGAGTTTGTTTTCTTTAAATCCATATTATTTTTCTTTTCTTTCTTAACTCTCTCTCTTTTTGCTTGAACAACAACTTGGAGCTCTCTCTCTCTTTCTCTATCTCTTAAATCCTTATAAGTTTGTCATCCTTTTTTGAATTTTATTGTGCTTCTTACCTCATTTTCATTGTTGAGTTTGGGGTTTCATAGTTCGAAGCTTGGCGGTCAAAATTGGTGGTTTAATCTCGGCAGTTTTTACCCTAATTTTGTGATTTGACTCACCCTCCAATTTGGTAAGCTTGTTCTACTCTATCTTCTACAAGGTTGTTACTCAATTTGTCAATTTATGTTTTAGAATTTGGTTTAGATTTTGATTTTTTGTTTGGAATTGGAACTATCAATTGGGTTTGGATTTGGAATTGGATGCGGAATCTATTTTTGTGAAGAACTCGAAGATTGGAGTGTATTTTGATTTCTTGCAGTGATTGGGGTTGTTTTGTTTGGTGATTGCTTGCTTGTAATGGTGAAAATTTGGTTATGTGTTTAATTGGGTTCCCCTGCTTAACCGTGTTGGTTAGGTTTGGGGAAGTGGTAGTATTTTTCTTACATGTTAAGTGAGTTCTTTGAGCATTGGTTGCTATGGCTAGGGGGAACGCCCTGAGGCTGCGTCCCCCATTCCCGCTCCGAGCGGTATGGCTAAACGTGGTTGGACGATGCGAGGAACTAGGACGGGTCCTCACAATGTTGCCCATCAAGTTTTTGGACTAGGAGGTTCTAGTAGTGCTGGGGGGTCTTGTACAGATTCACGAGACAATGACGGGGGGAATAACGTTATGCATCATAGCCCCTCCCATTGGTCTACCCCGCGATCAGGTTTTAAGTTACAAAACTATCAGAAGGAGATATCACTTGATGAGGAGGAGCTGCGTCAACAATACCCCACTATCTCACAGGTTTTTGATATATTCACTGATCTTGGTTTGACTGGGATTATTCATCCCCAGATGTCGTATTATCCACGCTTGGTGTGACTTTTTTATGTTTTTCTCCGCGATGTGCAGGGTATGGGAGATGAAAAGAGTTTCAAAGTTTCCATTGATGGTTTCGAGTTCTATATAGGGTCGGATGACATCCGGCATGCTTTTGGTCTGGGTGAGCCTGTAGTTGAAGATGAGGAACAGTCGGAGTGGCCTCCGGTTCCTAGTGAGTTTCCTCCCAAGAAAGAGATGGAGAGGAGCTTTGTGTCGTAGGGAAAATAAAAGGCCCATGTCTCAGGCGTAAGAATATGAGTAAAGCACTATGCCTCTTTCATATAATTGCTCATAGGAACTGGGGAATAAGAATGTTCTAGTGGGTAATATGCTTTATTTAGTATATATTTACTATCAGGGGTACAGTGTTGATTTGGTGCATATTATTATGCACGAGATGATTCTTACGGCTAACCCAGATCTTCAAGCACAAGCTTCGCCATACAGCAGGTTTATTTCTTAGCTTCTGATTGGAATGGGGTATGTCATCCGTACGGATGAGGAGGCGATGAGAGGAACATAGTGATTAATTCTCGTTATTGGGAATAAAGCGTAAAGTATATGGTGTCTTCTGAGTCAGAGTCTAAGTCCGAGGAGGGTGCAGAGGACTTGGAAACTGAGGCTACACCTACTATAGCTAGGCGAGCAGCTAGGCCCTCTGCTTCCTGGCCTACTGCTGCTTCCATGCCTGATGTTTTTATAGCTGCTTATACTAGATTGGTCCCGCATGATTTTGCCTATATGTACACCTATATGAAGTCTCGTTTTATTAGGTTGAGCACTCAGATGGAGGCTCGTTTTGTTAGCCTGGATACTCATATACAGTCTCAGTTTCGGCTCTTCAGGGATGATATAGGTCGGCTCTAGATTTATGTGGACGGATTGAGCAGTATAGTGCGAGGCTCGTCGAGTGGTCCTCCCGCCGCAGATACAGATAAGGGGTCTTAGGTCGTATGAGACTTTGGGTTTATCTTCTGCACTTGAGAGTGTTAGATCTGTGTTTTGCCTTTTCTATGACTATTTTTGATTCTGCTCTCTTTATTGCATATTTATTCTAGTTGGGTGTTCTATCTGACTTTGCTATGTATTAACAGTTTTTTTTTGCATGGATACTCTATCAAGCTTTTGTTATATGATCATTCTATTTCATTATATTTACTCTTCCAGAACTTTATATATTTTGGCATGTATAATTTAATTTCACTTTCCTCTATCTTTTTATTTGATTACCCTTTGTTCTTCTGTGTCAAAAAGGGGGAGAGATGGTTCTTCAGGTAAGTCAGGTAAGTAATTTGAGTCCTCTGAATTCCTTATTTTGAATATGAACGGTTACGTGATGTATCTTATTTAGTGTGCAGGGATTTCAGAGGATATACTTGTATGAATGGATGTTTAATGAGTGAGTCAGTCCATCGAGTTTGTAATTTTTGTTTATTACCTATAGTTCTAGTTTTGACACAAAATGAACCAAAAAGGGGAGATTGAAATATCAATTTTGGAGTTTGTTTCATTTAGTATCTAGAGTAGGTGTCAGCACTATCTTATGGTTATCCGACGTTAGTGAGTGTACGTGGAGAGACTACAACTGGACTAACACTGAACAGGTAAATGGGTTTCTAACTCCTTGTTCTAAATATCAAGCCCGGGTAATAAGTATGTCTTTTTTAAGATAATAGAACTTCTATTCGAATTATTCGAATAGAACTAGGAACATTTCTATTCGAATAGATTTTATTGTATTCGAATAAAATGCCTAAGTCTATTTTTTATTCGAATAGATTTCTTTGTTATTCAAATAGATTGGCTTAGCCTGATTTCTATTCGAATATATTTATTTCTATACGAACAGAGAACATGATTTATATTTTATAATAAAAGACAACTTTCATTTTTTCAAACTTTACTTCTTCGAAAATCAATTTTTCTAGGACTTGTTTTTTAGAGTGAAAAGAGATTATTCTTAAGAGATTCAATAGAGAATTAAAGCACTCAAATCTTGAATCAATCATCATTGATCAAGGAACCCTAATCATGGATTAAAAAACTTGAGCGATTCAAGCTTTGAAGCTTTGGTACGTTATCCGAGGCGAGGCGTTGCGAGAACGAGGAATCGATTGTTAGAAGCTTGATTAGAAGAGAGGTAACCACGGGATGTATTTATCGAGTCTGTAAGTAGTTAAACTCCTGTAATTCTTTTTCAATAGTTGATTGTTTAACTGTTGAGTAATTCGATAGCGACCTGTGGGTTTTTCTCCTGAGAAAGGTTTTCCACATGGTTAAAAATCATTGTCTTTGTCTTTATGTTTTCAACTGCTTGGTTGACATTAGATAATTGAATCAACTTGATTTAGGTTAAGCGTAGACCATTAATTCAAAAGAATTAAAACCTATCGATTTAGACCTAAAACAATCGAAATTGGTTAGTCTGAAGCGTCTAGGAATTTCACTAACAACATCAAAGCTTTTTTTTGTCAAATTGAAGATAAGAAACTCTGTTGGGCGTATAAAGTGATGGGGTATTACCTTCCATTTGTGGTTTGTTTTCGCAGTATGGCTTGAGATGAACAAGAAAAGGTTTGACTATAACGTGAATTTGAGTAGCGGAAACAAGAACTCAAATTGATAAACGTTAACCTAATTAAAATTAGGGTTTTACTAAACTCTATAACTCAAATATAAAACACAAAACAATAAACTAAACTTTCTTAATTCTCTCTGCAACTGCAACAACCTAGAAAAAGATTACACTACCCTCTCCTATATATCCAAAGATTACACCATCCTCTCATATATATCATCTCTAGAATATCTCCTAATTTCTCTCCAAATATAAACAAACCTAAATAATACAAACTCATTAAACTAGCTCCAGCAGAGCATAAAGAAAAATAGGAATAACCCAAATACATGTGGAAAACGATCATAAGAGATGTTCACATCAGAATATGAAGAAATATCCTTGAAGTGTTATCATCTGGACTATTGCATTCATCTTTTTGTGATGTAAATTTTTGCAATATAATGGGCGTTATTTGTGCTTATTATTAAGTTGAGGGAGATTGTAATGGGCACGTACTGATGTTGTTCTCTGGTCCTGTGGAGGTGTCCTTAAACTACTGCTTGTTACCGTTCCGTAGCTCTAGCTTTAAGCTATGAGGCCTAGTCCTACTCCTACCTCAAGTTTGTATTTATGCCTGCCTGAGAGGTCTTTCTTACCAGGCAACTATTTCTTATCATTTTCTCCGAAAGCCTTAGCTTTCAGCTGTTCCCAGTATGGCCCACAAGAGAAAATAATAGTCCTGATCCTACCCTTAAAACTGGAAACTGTAAAATATCAGGTTTGAAGTTATCAACTACATACTGGGGAAGATCCAGCAATTCCCATATGTATGAAAGAATAAAGGCCACCCAATCATAACAACTATATATGATTGCACACGGTAATAAGACAAATGACCTTTTACCACAATTAAGGCTCTGGAGTCCCAACTTTTTGGCCTGAACCTAAATGAGAGAGAAAAAGAGAGCACTCTCAGGCATGGAATCTTCACATTATAAAATCGTGTATCATGATTAACATTTGGTAGGTGTAAGGAGATGAAAGTAGGACTTGGCGTGTGGTGTGGTAAATGTGACAATAATTTATAAGGGGGTTAAATTATGGGAGGATATTTTGTGAAGGCATCATTAATGTTCATAAAAGTATCTCCAACAGAAGAGTATGCTGTTCCGGTTTACCATATCGGTATTCCAGAATCGCATACTGTTTTGATCCAACAATAAATTACGTTTTTTTTTTCTTGGGCGCTTAACGGTTCAGCGCCTAACACCAAAAAACCAAATGATATATTTTTTTTCTTAGGCGCTGATTCAGCGCCTAGCGTCTGTTAATTATTACTTTTCCCCTTGGACAACTGTATTAAAAAAATTGTTAGGCGCTAAACGGTTCGGCGCCTAGACAGCTGTATTAAAAAAGTTGTTAGGTGTTGAACGGTTCAGCGCCTAGGCGGTATGCGCATACTCCTCACCAAGTTCAGGTTTCACATACGTTGGAGGGGTATGGAGGTGAGTATGCTGAACACCATACCCTTGTTGGATGGTTTTTTTTGCAAGAGTATAGGAAAATCTTAACAACATACCACTCTGTTGGAGATGGTCTAAGTACTCAATGTCTCTAAAAAAGAATGTAGCTTCGTTTCCATATTACGTGAACATAAATCGGTATGGAATCAAAACATAAACCGAAATATTCACTTCTTAAATTAAACTGACCGCGTCATAAATTGAACTGAAAAAAAAAACATAACCCTTTTGCTCGATGTGGTTCAGTTCGACTTATGTTTCGGGTTTTTGCTAAGATACCTCAATTATAGAGGTATAAATATGAACTTATCCCATAATAGATTAGAAGTCAGAATTATGGGGTTTAAAAGATGGCTATTAGGGTTTATGGGTTGATTATTTGTACTAGGGATGATTAAAAGTCTGTGCGTTGTGATGAGAGCTTTTGATGAAATTGAGGTGAAGGATTTGTATTTTGATGAAATTGAGGTGAAGGATTTGTAGGTTTTTATTGGAATTTAGTGATTTTGATGACTAAATTACAAATTAAGTTTGAAAAGGGGTGTGAATGGCCATGATAAACAAGAGGGATTGCAACCTTCTTTCCCTTCTCCGTTCTCCTCTAGTAACAAAAAACACTAAAACAACAACGATCTTTACATCCCAACTCCTTAAACTCATAAATCGGGATTTCCGAATTCAAGATCATCCCTAACCCTAAAATGATCTAAAAAATAAACAAATTGCAGAAACTCAGAGAGACATGCCTTCTCAAGCAGAGGAGCGACACGCAAACCACCTTCGCCTTGAGCGCGAAGACCGCCGGCAGGAACTTGAAGTAGGGTGGCAACGCCGTTTAGAAGAAACCACTCGACAGTACTAAGCCCTCGAGGACTACGACAGTTCAAGGGTTACAACAGGCACAACCCCAGGACGCCTCTGTTCGTTTTAGAGTCCCAGTACATTCGCGCATCTCATGCCCGTGCGCGCTTAGGTCCCTATCCCCATATTGAGGTATCGCCAGTTCACCATGGCGCCGAAGGTAACCCTACTTCCTACCCGAAGGGTTGATACACCTCGGTGTTCCTGTCTCGGATGATTTAACCGATTCTACACTCCGAGCAACCTGACGTCCCCTTCGACGTCCTGCCCAAGAGCGCTACGCGGTGCTGAGCATACCCCTGATCCACGACCCTACTACCCGCGGCTGTATCGTTCTCCCCCTTGAGCAACTTACCTCACCCAACAAGATCTAGACTAGAAAATAAAAGCCACCATCTGCATCAGCACCGGCCCCACACCGAACTCTTGGAGTCGACTCAACAACCCCCTATACCCGAAGCTCCTCGCTATTGAAGTCCCTCCGAACTTTCACACCCCAAAAATTTGCAAATATCGCAACACCGACCTGCAATCCTACGTACTTGAGTTTCAGAATGCGTTAAGCCTGTATTCATTAGCCGATCACATCCTGTGTCGCATGTTTTCCACTAGCCTCATCGATATCCCTCTCAAGTAGTACCACAGCCTCCCAAACGGATCCGTTCACTGCTTTGAACAATTATCCAGCTTGTTTATCTCTCACTTCGCTTTCAACAAATACCTTCAACTCCAAAATATCGACAAGCTTTACCAAAATATTTCTCGATGAGTCCGGCAAAATCATTACTCGTCGATTGTTGCGAACGCCCGTATTGGCCTAACTCCATTCCCTAACCCCTACCCGACACCCTCCAGAGTCAAATAGTATATCTGTCCTCCATAAACTCAAAACCCTCGAAGCTATGCTAA
>JACGCM010001995.1:0-19398 GCA_014058105.1 Kingdonia uniflora | reverse complement strand
ATTTCGGTATTACAAAAGTTGGTCCATGAATTTAATCTAAATGCTTATTTTATATGCATTAGGGTCTCTAAAGTAAATCCTAATTGTGGGGAAAAGGCTGCTAGCACGGAATAGAATTGGCGATCTGGCATGATGGAGGTTGATGCTTGGGAAAATTCTTCTGATGGAACAGTCATTTCTGAGGATGATTTTCAAGATAGAAAGGACGATGAAGATCCCTATTCGTTGGGATCCATTCCCAAGATGCAGTTTAGGTAAAAGCTTCAGCCTAACATGAAATTAAAACTTTCTTTTCTTGTGAGGGTTGTCGCTTGACTTTTATTGCATGAATTTTTGTTTTGTTTGCTTCTTTTGCCTCAGGAAGGATGTATCCAAGGCTTGTTGGGATGCAGAGATGGGAATGGCGGAGATTATAGAAATGAAAGGTGGGTTTGGACGACAACAGGATAGTTCGTAGAAGGAAGCTGTATTGCTCAATCGAGGAGACATTGTCGGTGATTTTATTTCTTACCATCTTCTTTTGCTGTTAGTTTAGGCTTGCATTTTCTTTGTAACTGCAACTTCATTTTTTTGATCTATAAGCTATTTTCTTATTTAAGAAAAATGTCGAGAAATCGCTTGACGAGCATGTTGTCTTTAAATAATTAATAGAATAGAACTCTAGATGTTCTCGTTAGGCAACCACAAATTTGTAGTTTACATTTGTCATGCCTCTGTTAGCTTTGACCCGATTAATTGAGTCACTGTTGCAAGACAGATTGAATGAGTATATAAATGTGTACTTCCTCTATAAAGACATATTGGGACCTTATATCATTTATAACTTCTAAAAGCATATCAATACGTATATCGGTGTCCATTTAGATTCTGCTTTATTGCTTAGATTTATACATTCCCAAGATTTAAAGAGGCGCTTTAAGTGTCAAGGTGGAACTTGCAAAAGCGAATTAAGTCAAAACATCAAATTATATATCATCAACGTATTTTAAAAACTGAGCAGGCTACAACAATATGACAAGTTATAAACAAAAACATAAAGTCTTAAATATTAATCAAAATAGTTTGTGGAATTTCTACGGACTCGAAATCCATCACTTAACGAAGTTGGGCTGATTTTTGTGAATCAAGAAAAATAGGGTGTTATAGGAGAAACATAAAATTGAAGCTCTTTTTGATGTTTCACGATATTTAAATCAGACCTCGAAGGTGTTTTGTCATATAGGGCAATTTAAAGAATAAAGTAGAAAATGTGTGTCAAGACAGGCCCACCTGCCCGGCCCAGACCTAGGTTCGTGAATCCTAAGGTTTCCAATTTCGCGATAAACAAACTAATAATAATAAATAATTTGCAACCTACTATTCTGAAAACAGTGCTTAGTTCTTAAGCATTTAGTAATCACAAGACTGACAATAGTGTCACCTCTTAAGTTACTTTCCTTCTCAAATTGTGGTTGTTCTTCATTCCTATTTTCCACAAGTGTGTGATTTGATGTATGAGATAACAAAACTTGATATGAGGTTTAAGCCTCATGGTACCTCGCTTCTTGCGTATTGGATTCCCGACCGACGTCTCGAGGCTTTCTAAATTCACGATAAACAAAAAAATAATAAGAGTTAATTACCACTACCGAAACCAAAAATAATAGTAGTTAGAGTTAATTACTACTATTTTTTTTTGTGAGAATGTAAAAGTTATTTATTGAAGAACGGAACCAAACTTTCTGAGGTGGAAAGACTACAACCCAAAGGCGAAACAAGAAAAAGAAAACACGATACAAATCCAAAACCTCACAAGGATTCGAAAAACTAAATCTTTCCACCGTGTCACAAGATCTTCGAAACGCACCCCTTTCATGAAAACAGAGAAAGAAGACCAATACAAAATAGTCACATAAACTTCAAGGATGA
Organism: Kingdonia uniflora; assembly: GCA_014058105.1. Taxonomy (NCBI): domain Eukaryota; kingdom Viridiplantae; phylum Streptophyta; class Magnoliopsida; order Ranunculales; family Circaeasteraceae; genus Kingdonia; species Kingdonia uniflora. The sequence goes on along the minus strand of JACGCM010001995.1, from coordinate 17,490 downwards.
TGGCTTCCACGGTCTTCCTCTTTCATTGAAGTGTATAATTCCTGAAAATAGTATATTTTCTTAGGGAATTAGTAGTCACAACACTCATCTCCTAAAGTGACTTCCTTCTCAAATCAAGTTTGTTCTTCATTTCGTATTTCACCCAAGTGTGCAAATCTATATACATGTATGACTAAATGAAATTGGATCTTATGAATTCATTGTATACATTATGTGCTGAGTCCAAGTTGATTTATGAGTTCAATTATCATTAGAAGATTATTGTAGCTAGTAAAAGCTTTCTTCTGTAGTTAGTCCATTTTTCAATGCTATTCGCAAAAAGTTTGTAACTAAAAGATTGCAAGATAAAAAGAATATGTTGCACATTCTGTGAAATAGTTAAAGTTGTGACTGTGTAAGTAATGAGGTCGTTACAGTTGTGACTGTGTAAGTAATGAGGTCAACATGGGTTATGTAAATGCTTTTGAAAAATCATCTTACAGTTTCTATGAATATTCTTGAAAGCATGGTGTGCTTGAATGGTCTTAACTAATTTTCTTATAATAACTTGGGGATTGTTCAAGAGGCTTAGTTATAGAAGGATGGTATCAAATGTTACTACTGAATTTTTAACTTATGACTAACAAACGACTAAGATCTATATCAAAATGAAAAAAATTACATCCTATGGACCTGTACAGTGGTTAATTACAACCTATGAATAATTAACTTATGACTAACAAACAACTCAAAAATCTCAAAAAGTAAAATAAAAAGGTAACTACGCATCTACCATTTAAAAGTAATTACAACTTTTTTGCGTATGCTAATTTTCCTTTTTTATAAATACACATGTAGGTAGATCTGATTCTATATGTATCAATGCTTGTAGGTATTTGGCAGAGCGAGGTGCATTGCTTCTGCTTGACGTCAATCACACACCCATTTCCCTGCGAGCTATATATGAGATGGTTGGAGAGAGGAGTAGTGGATGCTGTTGGGAATCTTTTGAAGCTTACAGACACTTAAAGTCCCTTGGATACATTGTTGGAAGACATGGTGTTCCTTGGAGTATGAAGAAGGAGAAGGGCAGCTGTGAATCTACTTATCCTCAAGGCACACAAGAAAATAATGGAGTAGCACAGAGGGACTTGGAAGAAAATGTTTCTCTCACTGGTCTTCTCGGAAATATGCAGATCAATGAAGTGAAGCTGGCTTTTGACGTGTACCTTCCTAACAGCAAATTTAGAAAGTCGTCTCCAGGTGATCCAGTTTTGTGCTATGTTTAACCAGGTAACTCACATAATTATTTATCATAAGTCATGTTTTTGGGGTACCATTATTCAATATTATCTCATGGCAGTTCATTATGTCTCTACAAACCTTGAGTTGTTTTCAAGGAAAAGAAACACATAAATATCTGTTTCTCTTTACACTCCCCCTCCTCCCACCACCGCTACAATACACGCCTACCCACCTAGCCATATGCTTATCTTATCTACGTCATTGTGTGAAGTGCTTTTGTGGGTATTTAGGTTCATACTGCATGCTTATTCATATGAGTCAAATCAATTTGGCTTCTTTTGTCTTTCAATCGTTTAAATAGTTTTATAGAAATTAATAATACAATTCTATTTGAATTACTGGAGAGAACTTAATAAGTCTGTTTTTCTTTTTAGCTGGGCAAACTGGGTTTAAGCATGACCCCCTACCACGTATATATATAAAAAAAACATAAATAAGAAAATAAAAAATACATCCCGAGGATTTCCTAACCCTAGTATCCTCTTGAATAAAGAATTCAGCTCAGGTGGGAAGGATCCAGGGGTTCGGTTAATTTCTTCGTACTAATACAATATGAAACCAATAAATCAGAACATCTATTCGCATATCTAAATCTGTGTCTGAGGTTGAAGAATCTAAATTGCTTGATGTAGTGCTTGATCTCCTGGAGTGACAAAATGTGGTTCCATGCCATTGAATGCTGTAGCTAACCACGAGCTCCGAATCTGTCATGACCTGAATTTGGGTGACACGCTGTAAACTTGGTTGTAGCGCTCCCTTAAGTGCCTTCGTTTCATGATAGGCCATGCTGACTGGCATTTCCTCACCTGAAACCAAGAACTATGTCACCTTTAAATTCTCTTACTAAATCCTCCATACCCTCCTCTATCATCTGTGTATGTCCCATCAGTATCGAGGAGCCATGTTTTGTGGTGGTGTGATCCGCTTGCACATCACAATCTTAGGCACCTTGAAAGTAACCTTGAGGTTTTGTCACACATAGCTCTAGCTAGAGCAGTGCCATTCACAACGTAGTAACAGCAAGAGTCCTGCACCTCACTCTCACTGTAGATGGTTGCAAGAGCTGTAGCTGGTTGTTTCTCTTCATTTCTAAGTATTCTAGCTTGACCTTATAAGTCACACGATTTTCTCTTTTAAGTGTATACATATAGGTGTATAACGATCAAACATGAAATATTTTTGGGCCTTTCTGTAGGCTGATTTGTTGAAGAGTTCTTGGTGGATACTTTATCTTGATAGTGTTTTTATACTATTTCCTTGTAAAGTTACACTGCCACAATCAAGTAAATCCAAGATTTATACCTAAAACATTTTCTGATTTGAATCTTGTTGATGTTTACATTTGCAGGTTCCATCCACCTTTAAACGAGGAGCTTGAGGACCTCGAGCGAAAATGCAATGGTATCCCCTTAAAGTTTTGTCACATAGAACACGGACGGGTGAGCTTCTTTTCCTTCAACAAGATAGCGCTTCCTATATTACCTTGACCAGTGCATGGTGTATGACCCATTAGAAATCTAGAAAGGCCATTCAATTCAAAACTATGGAAATGTGAATTGTTTATGTCTCAAAGTGTCTTGAGATGCAAGGGCACAATTTTTATGTTGGAGACAGATTCTTCTAATCAAAACCTTGTTCAGTTTACAAACTTACTCTCAATATGACATTCTATGTTGATTATTTTAGTTGCGTTTGTATGATCTTTTGCTTTTATTTCTTTACTTCCGCTTATGAAAAATGATTTTTGTGTGCCACACTTCAACAGAATAAAAATTGTACCAAGAAATATAGGTTGGATCCAGTTAATTATAGTCTTTTAGGACACATTGCTTGGACTAGGTATTCACAATCATCGAATCCATTTTACTGATAATGCCATTATTGAGTGCAAATTAAAGACTGGTTTGATAATCTCAGCCATCACATTTTGTTGATAGTGATATATTTTAGTAAGGTTGATTAGCTATACTAGTTAAGTTGCAAGAGACTAAGTTGGGGTGTGTTGGTGATCTTTGGAGGTCCTAAAATATTGGTTTACGTCAAGATGGTGCAACTGGCGGAGTTCCCTAAGATTTTTCTTGGTGCTATCGCAACGGGCATGATGCAAAGGTAGGTATTTCATCATGTGGGATGAGACTGGCAGAAAAAAATGGTTTCACTGATGGAGCTCTGCACTAGGATTAAGCTTTCACGATGTATGTTGCCATATTGGAACTGTGAAATCTGTTGTTGGTGACAGGCAGGGTTTTGAATGAGCCTTGTATTGGAGGCCACTTTAATGAATGAGTTTTCAGTTAATGGAAAACCAAGTGAGACTCCCCTTTTAACTGAGCCTCATTATGTTGGAGAAGGGTCAATAGTACACCATTCAGCCGATGAGATTTGAGATTTGAGATTTGAGATTTGAGATCTGAGATTTGAGATCTGAGATCTGAGATCTGAGATCTTGGATATGATAGTTGTGTTCTACCTTTAGGCTGCACTTGGAGCTTGACCATTTGTTACACGCAAATTAGTAGATTTCTGTTGGTTTTTTCTCTGTTGAGTTGGGTGCTTGGTTATAGAGACTTTTTGATTGAGAGACTTTAAGAGCTTGGATAGGGACACGACCTCATGGGATAATTCATGCAACAGCTTTTGGAAACTGTTGAAGAGTGGTTCTGATGTCGGGGAGATTTCTGAATTGATCAGTTTTGTAGATGGCAAGTTTTGGTAATTGAATAGGCAGTGACCAAGTGCATACACGAACACAACTTTATAGTATCAAAGTAAACGAGTAATCCACCAAATTTAGCGTGAAAAGTTTAAAAGACAAACCAATTATGGCAGGAAGTTGGATGGAATATGACCTACCGCTCCTATAACTCTAAAATACGTCTGTCTCTAGTGTGATTGTCTAAAATGCAAGGGTTGTAAAAATCTTAGATCTCAGGCCCATTCCTGATCAGATTGATGTTGCCCTCTACAATCTTCGGCATCAAGGCACTTTTGTGAGGGATAGAAAAAGTCTTGATTAGTCTGTGAGCTTTCTTGCTAATATGTGTATCTAACCTTGACTTCTTTATGCCTGGTAGGAGAATAATTACGTAAACTTGAACTGTAAAAAGTTTGTCGGAGTTTCCTTTTTATAGTTCTAGGGATCTTGATGCCGGATCAATCGCCTTGTTTTCAATTTAATATTGCATATTTTGATCAACCGGACTCTCTAAACTTGATTTTGATTTTGATTTATTTCAGGTTTTGCAACTCTCGTAGAAAGAGATTTCAAAGCCTTGCTTTTTATATCAAGAAAGTCTATACATAACTACTTAGAGCATTCTTTGTAATAGCTAGTCACTATCAATAAAAATCTTTAATTCTAAATCTTCAAGAGAGGTCGTGGTTTTTAACTTATTTAGAGGTTTTTCATGTTAAATCTTATGTTAGTGATTACTAGCTTTCTGATCGTATTTGGTGTGAGATACTAAGTTTGAGATACACAATTAGGCTTTTACAGGTACAGTTTTTGCGTTCAGCTTTACCGTTCATTTCAGGAGAATAAGGTGTAGTAATTTCATGTATAATATTTTTAGATTTGTAAAAATCATTGAAAGCAATTGAATCATATTCAGTTCATCTATCGCTACGAAAACGTTTAATTTTCTTTTCAAATTGGTTTTCAATTTTTGCTAAAAAGATTTTAAACATTTCTAGAGCTTCACTCTTATGCGCTATAAGATAAACATAAATATAGTTCGAATAATAATCGATAAAAGTAATAAAGTATTTTTTCCCATTCCTGGTTAAAACACCGTCCAGTTTACATATATTTGAGTGTATAAGATCTAGAGGTTTCGTTTCCCTTTGGACAAATTTGTGTGAAGTCTTAGTAATTTTTGTCTGACTACAATACTCACATTTTTTGAAGTTGTCCAAGGAGAACTTAGAAATCAACCCTAGATTACCCATATTTTCAATAAATTTCTTATTAACATGATATAGTCTAGCATGCCAAAATTTTAAAGTGCAAATAGAAAGAAGAAGCAATTTTATTGATTTTAATATTCATCTTAAACATTCCATCATAGGCCTATCATTTGCCAATAAAAACACCGTTCTTAGTGATCGTGTACTAATCCGATCTTATAGTCTGCAAAAATCTAGCCTTGTTGAGAAGAAACCCAAAAACCAAATTCTTCCTCATTTCTAGAGTGTACAGGACATCTTTCAGCAGAAGTGTCCTTCCAGTGGTGAAGTTCAGCTCTACGTCCCCAGTTCTATGAACCTTTGTGGTGTGGGAGTCTCCTAGCAGCTCATTCTTGTCTATGCCTCAATATAGTTCTTGAACTAAGCTTTGTCATAGCAGACATGACGGGTAGTGCCAGAGTCAGCCCACCGCCCTTCTCTTCCACTTATCAGACTAACTTCTCATATCATAGCAATAAAGTACTCTTCGGTCACATGCGCCTGAGTTCAGGGAGGTCAATGACGCTTGGGTTACAACAAAACTTAGTCATATAGCCAGGTTTATTATAATTATAACAAATGAATTGAACATAGTCAGTTACAAGAGCTACATGAGAAGAGGGTCCACCTTGGTTCCTATTATGATTCTGGTCGTTCTTAAACTGGTTTGGTTTCATGGTTTTCTTATTCAGCTTGAGAACAGCCTTTCCCTTATTCTAATTGTTTAAGACAATCAAAATTTCTTCCTTGATATCTTATTTTCGAGCCTCATCTTCAATCCTTAGCCGGACAATAAGACTTTCCATAAAAAAATCCTTTGATTTATGCCTGAGGGTATTCTTAAATTCTTTTCATCCAGGCGGGAGCTTATCTATGAGGACAACCACCTGTAATTGCTCATCGAGCTAATTACCCTCTAACACAATCTCATGAGTTATCTTTTGTAAATCGTGAGACTGGGTAGTTACAAATTTGTCATCGACCATCTGAAATTTGAGGTAGAGGCTAACCGCATATTTCTTCGACCCAGCCTCCTCGGTGTCATATTTCTTTTAAATTACATCCCAAATATCCTTGGCCAATTCTATTACAACATAATAATCATATAAATCATCAGCCAAGGCATTCAAGGTATAATTCTTACAAAGAAAATTTTGCTCAGTCCATTTTTTGATTGCTTAATTATTTTCATTAGTAAGGATTGGCTCAAATACCGGTTTTGAGGTTACAGTAACAGAAGCAACCTTCTTGGTGGTAAGGTAAAAGGACTTCTGCTTCCACCTTTTAAAATGCAAACCTTCAAACTTAAACGGTTTATTTTGGTCGGTAAAAATATAATTATGAGTTTTATCGTCCTTAATGGCAGAATAGCAAACGTCTTAAAATTGTTGGAATAATAAACTGGGTTACCTCATTTTCAGCAATACGTAAGAAGCTGAAAATAGATATTGTAATTTGATCGGAGAGATAGATTGCAGCAGCACTGGAAGAAGAATAGAAAACTGGAACAAGTACAGAGCCGGGTCGTGGACAATGTCATTTTTTTTAAGACGTTTTCGCGCACTGCCCAACAAATAGTATAATGCTGCACGGTCGCCCCCAGGATAAAATGGTGGTTTTATGGTAATAGGTTCTCTTCTTGCAAGAAGAGAACCTTTTGTTGCTTTGCACTTCTATAATGTGCTCGGATTCCTAAATTCATGAAACACAGATATAGGAAGAACTGTTGTTTTGAGCTATGTAAAATACTGCAGGTTGGTTTTCTTATATAGACCAAAAAAGAGCCGTTGTGAGAGAGAAGAACGGGGAGACACGTCCTTCACAATGGCAAGTGGAACGAAGTAAATTCACAGCAAAAAGCGAATCTTAAAAGTACGAGTCAAAACTCAATGGATAGATTTGAAATGGCAAGTATAGGTTTTGGTTAAATAAAAAGTCCAAGCCCAACTCCAAAGAACTTTTTAGTAAAAAGAATAGAATACCCTTGGGCCCCAGAGCCAGGAAGAGCCAATTGCTCGAAGTCCCGAGCCGAGCCGGACTGCCCAAGGGGGTGCATATCTCTTCACATTCCCACTTTATAAGCATTATGGGATTATGTTCAAAGAACAAAAGATAAGTTACCCCACCGAGAGGTCAGGGGTTTGAACCCACATAGGTTAGCTTTCGGTATTTAGAGATAAACCCAATAGGTACGTCCATCGATAAAATCATCTTTAAGAAAGGTAACCGAATGGGAAACCCTCCGTCAATACCAAAACGAGAACGTTTCAAGATAGGGGGCGCGACATAGAATCAATACCTAAAGATATTTGGGACCAAGTATTGAAGAAATGCCAGAATGATGTGCCATCTGCAACAATATGGTTCATGGAGCACGCAATAAACAAGCCATCGACCAAATCAGTTACTTGAACCGATAAAAGTGCTTGTGACTTACAACCATCGTAGTTAATCGCTCCCTTGAGAGGAAAGAAAGAATAAACAATTGGAGGCACACAAAGTGCGTTAGTGATATCAGAGATAGTTATATTAGCAGTTGCATGAATAAATTGAGCTCTTGCGTTATTGTAATCTACGTGAAAGGACATCGAGGGAGAATCATTGTTATATTCATGTTTTGTGAGGATGAGTCGGCCTGCAAGTGGGACAAAATAGTTGAGGCTCTGAGATAGAGAGGTTCTAAGAGCATCTCCTTAAGTGCCTTACTGACATGCTTTCTAAGGTGTCACGTAGACTTTTCGAGCTCCAACAACACCTCTCTGACTTGGTTTTTCAACTTAAAAAGTAAAGTTGAGTCTTACTTGCTTTCTTAGAGCATCAAGTGTAGTCTCCTTGTAACTAAAATAAAGAGAAGAAAGTGTAAAAAAACATGTTTCTAGCATCTCCAAGAGGGCAGCTATTTTGGATTTCAATACTCTATCTCCTCAAAGATAGCGAGGGAGGAGAGAGAAAATAATCAGCCACAAGATCAAAATTGTTTACGTGTAAAGTAGAGATGGGTTAAGTGGAATCATTTCTCCCGCGCAATTCTTCACTTCCCACAAGTTTTTCATCGCAAGAAGTCTCTCTTCTGCGAACTGTATCTCTTCCCCATCATCTCCCTCAATTTCTCCACCACCAACCATATATCCCCACCATCTCCCTCCGTTTCTCTTCCCACTAACCTTATTTTTCTCATCATCTCTTTCCCTATAAATACCCCATCATATCTCCATCAAGGTTCATGTTTCTGTAGTTGATTCTCTCTCCAATTCAACCCACAAAGGAGACGTGTACAATATTTAAGGTATGTATTTGCTTAATGCGGATATTATAATTTGTAAATTAGATATTGAGGATTTGGGGTACCAATTAATTCTTTAGGAAAGAAGTTGGGCAATCATTAAAGGGAATCTACACTGTATTATGGTTCTACAAACTCTAATTTTCTCAATGAAATTAGTTTAATTTTGTATTTTTAGTTCCTACTCTGCAATTAGTTTGATTTTGATTTTAGTCTAATTACACATATTGTGTTTTTATAATATGGGTGCTATTGATTCTTTTGTTTCTGAACTTCATTGGATTTTAGAAGTTTGTAATTCAATATGACGTGTGATAAGCAACATGCATTGGATGATGAACTCACGTCTGAGTCACATCAACCCTTCTCACCGGAACAAGTTTCCCAGCATCAAGCTTATATGCAGTTATTTATGATATAACAAGCTTATCTACAACAATATGAATTTTCGATGTCCATGTTCCCACAATCAATTTATTCACAGGGCCAACCATCAAATATAACTCAACCAATCGTCCACGAATCATGCCCAATTCAACCAACACTTCCTGAAAAATCAAATGACAAAGTTAAGCTCGTTGGAGCACGTGGTGGGAGTTATAAAAAAGATGAGGACTACTGATGCCGATAAGGTATGTTCTAAACGTTATATTTTCTTAAATCTGTTTGTACTCGTATAAATAGGGAAATGTTGCCCATTTTTTATAATTACTATTCAAGTTTATGAATGACATGGTTTACAATCCATAAAATATCGGAAGTGCTGCCTATTTTTCCTTTAATTGTTATAATGGTTTATGAAATGATTTACAAGTGGTTTATGGCCTATAAAATAAGGGAAATGATGCCTAATTTTATGTAGAATTTAGAATACCGATTAAGATTTTTGTCGTGAAATTGCTAAAGTTTTAGAGAGGTTGAGCTAAAAACTTTTAAAGAAGTTTTTTTCTTTGTTAGTAATTACTGTCAATTCGACCCAAGTCAGTAGTGCTGAAGGCATGCCAACTAAACTTCAAAGTGGTATCCATGGCGTGACATGGGTATTTGCTATCTCTTTATTATAACGGGCGGTGTTTTTGCCGTTTTGGACAAGTTTGCCTTATGTCAATAGACAAAGAAGGGTCATGATTTGCTTTGAGTGTCTCAAGAATTGCACATGGATGGGCAGTTTTGGAAGTTCAAGTTTAAGTCTAAAAGCTTAAAAAAAAATAAAAAATCCCCGAGTAGAAACTACTTCCAAAAAAAATTTGACCACAAAACCAACGCTCTCTGTCTCTTTACAATTGGGGTTCGATTTCGTTAGGGGACATCTCTCCTCTTTTGAAACAAACCCTAGCTCCCATGGTTTCTCACTCCTTCTCAGGTCCTCTATCAATTGGAGTTTCAGATCTTTTTCAAGGTTTATGGTCAAATTTGGAGATCATATCTTAAGATCTAGAGTTCGATTTGAGATGGTTTAAATCTGCAAGCAAAGTAGCTACAATTTGGGGGTTTTCTCATGTTTGATTTGGGGGTTTGTTTGTTTGAGATATTTAGGGTTCAATCATGTTTATGGCCAATTTTGTTTCGATTGATGGGTTGTAATCGGTGATTTGGAGTTGGGGTTCGATTTCGTTAGGGAACATCTCTCCTCTTTTGAAGCAAAACCCTAGCTCCCATGGTTTCTCACTCCTTCTCAGGTCCTCTATCAATTGGAGTTTCAGATCTTTTTCAAAGGTTTATGGTCAAATTTAGAGATCATCTCTTAAGATCTAGAGTTCGATTTGAGATGGTTTAAATCTACAAGCAAAGTAGCTACAATTTGGGGGTTTTCTCATGTTTGATTTGGGGGTTTGCTTGTTTGAGATATTTAGGGTTCAATCATGTTTATGGCCAATTTTATTTCAATTGATGGGTTGTAATCGGTGATTTGGAGTTGGGTTTTGATTTATGGTTTTGTTTATAAAAGGTTTTAATCACCCAATATTAGGGTTTCATTGGTAAAATAAATCTCTAGGTTTGATGTACACGTTCAACATTTGAAGATTCAAAGTGGGTCGATGTCGCAAAGGGCACTGTTATGGTTTCAAATGGGGTTCTCCTTGGGACTTTCCAATTTTAGTTGGTTTCAATGAAGATATGTTGCAAACCCAATATCATTATTCTGAGTAGTCAAGTGATGTGAGATGGGGTTTTGGTCGATTTTCGCTATTGGTTTTGGAGCGTTGTGTTTTATTTGCTTTCATGAGTATAGTAAAGAATACAGTTTTAGTATTAAATGTAGAGTATAGTGCCCAAAGCTGATAGCGGGAAATCTAAGTCGTTATTCCCTCTATAGATATAGATAGTCCCAATTCATGGGATAAAAGGAGAGATTTATGTATTATTACAGTTGCTATTAGAGTAGTTTATGAAATGATGAAACTAAAACTCTGATGATTGCGCATATTCATATGTTTGGGTTTTCGATTTCAAATCTTAGATGGTACTAATTTGGCAGGCTTCTAAAACTCAAGAGTGCAAGTTTTGTTTTAGCAAGTTTTAGTAAGCGGTGAAGCTTTTGAAATAGAGCTTCTAAAATGATGGGATGCTTCAAATATTGGCTGTTTGATATACACAGTGTGTGGGATTAATTGATATTTACAATATAACAAGTCGGAAAATAAATTTTACATCATCAAAATATTAGCCAATAGACGCCACGCTTGAGTCTATTGAATTGGAGAATAATATGAAACACGATACGAATATTTCAAATCAAGCTTCGCAATACTGCCCATCTAACTTTAAAGTATTAATCTATGCATTCTCCAAATATTTAACTATCAATATGCAATTCAAACATTAGTATAATTTTATTAAAATGTTTGTATTAATATCGTCTAATTTTTAAAAACAAATTATAGAGAAAAAATTCAATGGGATCTTCAACTGATTTAGGGATTTCTCACAAAAATGACCAAAATCAAACGCCGCCTAGAAAAGTGTCCAAAAAAGTCTAACTCGCTCGTTGAGAGGTACGTTTTGCATAATATATTACAAGTCCAACATTTTTCTTTCATAATTGTACCGGAAATTGTGAAAACAATGATAAATTAACATATCATCTCCACTGTTTAATGCAAAATATCAGATGGACGTAAATACTTCTCGGTGACAATTTCATCTCCAATTACTAAGCTTGCAATATTATGTTTACTTTGTAGTAAAGTTAATGAAGACTTCTATAAATCTCTATGACTTTAACCATTTCTTATTTTGTTTGTTGCATTTGGAATTAATGAATTAATATGGTTTACGCCTTTTTAATATTTATACTTCCTCACAAGTATTTTACTGCAGTTTATGTACTATGACCTTTAATCTTTCAATTTGGTTAAGTAACTCCCATAGCTAAATTTTTCCCCTAATTTGCACAATAGAAAAAGTGAAAATGAGTTGGCTTAATAATGACAGATATATCAATAATTTTAAGCTTACATGAAAGTACAATGTACTCTTAATCGTCTGATGTGGATTCAAAAGTAGGGCCTGATTTGTACTTATATGAAGAATGTAACCATATGTGCCTATGTTGAAGTAATTTATTATTGCCTTGCAAGTCCAGTGCCAAGTTAGCATTAGGACAAACTCTAATGTTGCCATTTTTGATAGTTTTCCCCTAACAAATTTGGTTAAAAGACTCAAGAATTTATGTTCTTACTTATAGTCTGTTTATCTAGGATTTTGAACTTAAAACATTCGTGTGTAGCACGGGCTTATGAGTACGCACGAGCTTATGAGCCCGTGCTACGCACAAATGCTTCAAATCATAAGAGTAGCTAAACTTAGGCTATGAATTACGTAATAAGTTAATGATATTGACAAAGCCCAATATTTTGGTCAAAACACAATTTTTATTCGCACATCTTGAATTTGGTACACAAAGTCAAATTTCACTAAAATACATAACTTTATAGTGATAAAATTCATCGCTCGGTTCCCTTTTATCATATTTTTGTCCCTATATGCGTTCCTTAGTTTTTACACGAAGAACAAAAAACTCTACACGATTATAAGGCCTCTATACTCTAAAATTTATCCGGTTCTCTTTCCAAAGAGTTATTGCATTTGCATAATCCAATGTTGCTTTCAGTTCTTCAATGTCCCTACAGTAAGAATAGATATATTATCATTTCATTACACAAACATATATGACACATTCAACATGAAATGAATTTATAACAAATGTTACTACAACATAACCGATAAATCTCATCTCATAGCTCTCTGTAGCGTTGGGCAAATAGAGCTTGAAAAAGTGTAAATTCATAAGAATGAATAGATGTACTGATATATTTATAAAACATAAATTTCTAAGAAACTTATGTACGATGTAACCGAATGTTCTATTTTACATATTAGAGTTATTAAACATAGTAATTAAAAGTGTTTAATAGTATTTTAATTAAAACTAATTAAATGGCTACATACTATTTACTATTGTAAACACAAATGTTAATGTTATATGCCTAGTCATCTTCTCCTAGTTGACATGCCACAATCGTTGAGATAAACAATTTATATTATAGAGCGGTGTTTTTCAAATAGACAAATTTGACATTGGGATTTGTGGGGAAATGAGAGATTGCCATTTATTTTACTAACATACAAATAGATAGTTTTGCCGCTTCTTTTTATATCTCCCGGACTCTTCATCCCAAATCCGTCTCTTCATCTCTCCCAAAGAAGTCTCTCCCATCAGCGTCTCCCTCTCGTTTTTTAAGCAAGGTACTTCTCTCTCTAGACCATTGCGCTTCACGCATTTGTAGGTTTTGATTTATATTGAAGCACAATTAGGGTTTTGATTTAACTTATTTCAGTTATACTTGCTGTTGCCGTTGTTGTTGGTTTCGTCTCTCCCATCAGCGCCTCCCTCTCTCTATTAAAGCAAGGTACTTCTCTCCTCTCTCAACCATTGCGCTTAACGCATGTATAGGTTTTGATCCCAATTTCAAGATCGAAAGTTTCAATTATGTAGTTGTTTAAATTTGGGTTTAGGGTTTCAATTCTGCTCTCTCTCTCTCTCTCTCTCTCTCTCTTTCTCTCTAAATGAGTAGTAATCTTCAAGGAGTAGTAGACAGACTCGACTATCAAGTGGTGCGCATACTCAAACTAGCTTACTCCAAGAAGCATAGTACATACAACGTACGGAGTCAAGTGCTGAAACGAATCGACATCGGATAAAACTAATAAGATATTAAGGTCGATGTACTCTAGCGCGGTTAGAACCTTGAAAAAAGAGACATGACAAAACAGAGGGATTACAATTAGTGAATGTTGGATTAGCTGCAGGCTAATTCTGGTGTGACTCCAAGCACAATTATTTCAAATTCTGAATTTGATCCTAGGAAAACTCCTAGAATTTTGTGGAGGTGTGGCAAAACCACAAACACCCAAAGTGACATTCAGACGTAATGCTATGTTGAGTTATCGTTCTTCCTTTGTGGTTTCTACAGAAGCTCGGCACCACGTATACTACCTCATCCTGATTGCGACTTTAGTCACAACTAAGACCTATACCACATGAACTAAAAGTATTGTGCTTAGGCACAAGCATACTTATAAAGTAGGGGTGAGTGCTCTATGCACAAGCATTAATAGATTGCAGGCATGTGTACAAACCGCATGTATATGCGTTTAAGCATAATAGCGTTATATACCGCGTTATATACCAAAACTATATCCATAAACCCGGTTATTGGTATATAACCCTGGAAAAATATGATTATAGTGTCTAATTCACTCCAGGAATTTCCAGGGACAAACTATATCCATAAACTATTTTCGGTCCAAATTTAGGATTTTTCCTAACACTAGAAGCATTTACGCAATTCTTTGATCGACAAATGATATCAATTTTCTAAACAATCAGAAATACAAAATCCGTCTTCTAGGTGTCAAAACATGCATAAATGGAGGCTTCATAAATGTTAGATCATTAGTGATAGCACTTAGGGGTGACCCCGAAGTCACGCGGCTATAGTATCAAAATCCTTAATATGTAGCGAGCGCGATTAAACTACTTAAATCTTAATATACTATTAGTTTCCAAAATAGACCGGTATTTAAACAAGCATATGCGGTTTTATTTATTAAGCTAGAGGCAATATGGACAACTCTAGGTTTATACGATCAAAAACGCAAAAATGTGGCTTTGGCCGAAATGTTCAAACAAATCTGTTTCCTAGAGATCAAATCACATGCGTCAAACACCCAACCACACGCTCGCTATCAGTCTTTAGACTGTAAACGCAGGACCTTAAGGCGGGTTTAGAGAAAGCTTAGGTCGGTGTTGCCTAAAATGTTTAGTCACGAAGGAGAGCGGATTCGATTAGAGACGTAGAGTGCGAAACAGGTAGAACCATGAGATTAAAAATTAAGGTGTGGAACGAGTTAGAGTTGACTTAGGCTACCGCCCTGTAGTCGAGTTAACTCGGTCTAAACCTAGTCAAAGATACGGCTCATTCCTGACTGGGGTACTCGGCTCAAGTTAAGGTCCACGACACTTGAGCCCTAACTCAGTATGTGATTTGCGATAAAAAGTCAAGTAGAAGTCGCTAAGGTGCGCTCAGATGTGGCCCTTCGAATTTGTTAAAAACTCGGGTTTGAACTATAGAGACCGCGGGTTTGGGCCCTAGACCTCGTACGCTGAAGCTCGAGTTAGATCTTAAAGCTATCAGGCCCTAGGCCAGTGTGCTTAGGTCGGCCTTTGAGTTGGATCAGGGCTACCCGCCCATGAAACAAGCTCAGGGTCGTATCGGATCAGGTCGGACTAGATCGGATTTGGACTAGAGGTCTTACCTGGATTAGGGTCGGACACTCGAAGTCAACCTTGGATCGGGGTTTACAGCTGCTGACTTGACTGGGTAGTGGTTGGGACAAGGTCGGCTTAGGCCTGCCTAGAGTCTGCAGGACTCGGTGGTCTTGGGATTACCAAGTTTGCATGTACACAAGTCTTGTTGTGTATGTGTAAACATACAAACGCACACCCACACACGCACGTGGTCCACAAGCACTACACACACGGGCTGAGTTACGCGGGTCACTCACGACACAATATGTGCACTTCACTCGGGTTTATACTAGGGTTTGCACGTGGTCCCAGGTCATACACACGTGCACAACACGGGGGACATTGTGGTTAGCACCACGTCACACACACGTGCACAACACGCGGGGACCCCTCACGGGAACTATACGCCTCACACATGTGCACAACACACAACTCGCGCTTGCGTGATCCTAGCACTGCACACACTTGGTCATGCAGGTTGTTTAATGCGGGTTGGGCTTGGAGCTTAAGCGCTCTACGTGCTTGATCTACTGTAACAGTTGGGCCTAGACCGAGAGTAGGAACTCAACAGGTTGGCTCGGCTTAGAGCATTGCTCAATAAGACCGATGCACATAATGTGGGTCTGCCGGGAGTGGGAACTCACCGGTGGCTCGGCTTGGAGCATTGCTTACACAAGCCGTTACATTAAAGAAAAATGTGTGGACCCCCCCAACTTAGGAGCTTGACTCGACTAAGGTGTGGTGGGGTCAATGTTGCTAGTGCAAAGACTACCCAAAGTCCAAAAAATATTTGTGTGCACCTCTCTACAACAAACACATACACATACGAGCCTACATGCGCATCTAAACCTAACTAGGTCTAGACTTGCAGGTCAACACTAGAAGGCCCTATAAGGAGTTTCCAAAAATAAAAATATTGGGTCTTCTCAAAATAGGTGATATAGACTAGAATTAGAAGGATGCTTCTAAAAGACCTATCATATCTAAACTTCCCAAAAATAGGAGACATTTTTTCACTAAAAATTAAAAATATTATTAAAATAAAATTTCAAAAATAGCCTAATAAGAAATTAGGTTTCTCGAAACATGTAAAAAACGCGATTTATAAGAAAACAATTTTTTGATCAAACAATATGATCTATGATGAATATAGTGCTAAAAAACTATAGTGAACATGGGAAAAAAAATTGCATATTCAACATATTATATTATAGACATACACAAATTAGACCTAACATTTAAGCCTTAATTACACAACAAGTTCTAACATATAGTAGCCCTAACATGCATCAAGATTAACCCAATATAGCCTATGCACATATTCAAGGCATTAGTAGTGTAAAAATTGGAGATATCAAAAACAACTCTACCAAAAATCACACTAACATATTTGATCTAAGCATATTCATAAGAATTACTTTAAACATGCAAATTATGAGATCTAAAATTATAAACGTTGAATTTAGAGGAGTTTCTAGGGTTACCTTAATCCAAAGCTAGGAATAACAAGAGATTACTACCAAGAATTTGTGCTTGAAGAAGAACAAACGTGCTAATAATGCGTAATCGTCTATAATACTTGGCCATATGAGAGAACATATAGAGAGAAGTAGAAAGATTTTTATTAAGGATCCAAAAGGCTAAATACCATAAGCTTGTACAAAGTAGGGAGTCTCCCTATATTTATAGTGAAGACTCCTAGGTCTCTCTCTTTCCCTAGCCGAACCCCAAGGGGTATAGTAGTCTGGTGGGTGACCTAGCCCACTCCACGTGGGGGCCCCACCTTGGGTGATGTGGACTATAACATGAACAAGACTTAGTTGGTTAAGAGCATCTGTATTTGTTTCACCAAATTTTGTTAGCCAAACCATATTACACTGTTCTAAAGTCAAATTTTATGGGTTTGTTGCCTTTAGGGCTGTTCACGGGTCGGATCGGCCCGGGTCCAAGCTAAATCTAATCCGACCCAGGAAATCGGGTCTCCAATCTTTAAACCGGACCCGAACCGACCTGCCCCAAAATCGAACCGAACCGGACTGGTCGGGTCGGGCCGGGTTTGTAACTCGGGTTCTTTTTGGGCTTTTTAAATTTCAATGGGCTTCAATGGGTTCCAAATAAAGACCAAAATGTTTCATCGATGTCAGCCGCCGGACCTTTTCAACCG
>JACGCM010001941.1:0-22282 GCA_014058105.1 Kingdonia uniflora | reverse complement strand
GTAAACAGTTTGTTCCTTTTGAATTATAAAAAGGAATCTAACGAAGCATGAATAGAAAAGTTACCTTGGCCTTGGACAGCGTTTCTGTAGGTGACATGACTTCTGGCTGTACATAATTCTTTCCACGGTAAAATAAAATAGTATTGTCGGCTTTTATGTTAATCACGATGCCTTTACTTAGATGTGCAAGCTTCTCAGCATATTCATGAACCTGTCCAGGTCTGCATGGCCTGCAAATGACCTTCACAGTTTCATGTTTCTTCCAATGGAGATGCATATAAGAACTACACCTCCAAATACTCCACGTCTTCCAAGCGGTACATAATTCTTCTTCTTCTCCCCAATACGTTTCAGGTAAAACTTCTCTTCGTTCGTCAGGATTTCGGGATCATATGTTTCAGGAGGAGGCATAGGAATATCAAACTTCTTTAGCTTCTCAATGAGCCATTCTTCCTTTCGCTTCGCCTAATTCAGGACGTAAAAATGAAAGTCAACTAAAACAATTATCATTAACTAAATGATGTAAGCTGTCATACCCATAGAAATGTTAAACATGGAGAAACAACGTATTCAGATAATATAAGCATTGCATTTATGATAATATGCAAGGATGCGTAACTTAAGGTAGAACGTAAACATGAGAAAAGAATGCATAATTCATAACCTGTCTACCTTTCAAGTTTGTACCTAATCCTAACTTCTGGATTTGGGGATGTCATCTTCTTTTTAGCCTTTAGGCGATACAACTTGAGTTCATTCACTTTTGCCTTTTGGACATCTTCACCGTTTGTACACTTTTGAACTTTGGCAAGTATCCATTTTTGTTTGGCGATGACTCTTCGACACAAAATCTGATCACATCATTGTCCATTTCAGGTTCGCTGATGCACCTCTCATGTATCTAATAAGATGCAGCCTAGAACTAACATTGTGAAATCCACACCAATTTGATTGTTGTAAAGGTATTGGATGAGACCTTACTGCATTGTTGTTCCTTAGGTGCGGGCATATAACATGTATAGAAAAATGTAGCAAGGAAGTGGTTTTTTGGAAAACTGAGAAACTCGCTGGACTTTGAACTGAAGAAATAGACTGGACAATAGAACCCCTGCATAAGTAAGATACTAATCAATTAGAACAAGGCTGTGAATGAACAGCGAAGACACATATTATATTCCTTGTTTCCTTACATTCACAATTTATAATGTTTGGCAACATTACATAGATGGGAAACCCATATACCCCATTTTGCCCAGCAAAAGAAAACACTACCTGCATTTTTAGCTAGCTAGTTCATAACACGAAATGTGTCAATTCTCAAATGACTCAAATGGGAATTTTTTTTACTTTCTAAAATTTAGAGATGCAAACAAAAATTGCCTCTCACTCTCTCTCTCTCTCTTCTTTCACCATGATTACTGTATAATCTAAAACCCTAAGACCACAAAAACAATGGATTCAAGAGGGATTGAAGTGTACCTAATTGAAGAGGGAAATCTCGAATTAGGGTTTCTGTAAAATGGGGATAATGATCTCTGGGTCGATTGAAATGTGTTATGATTGATGATCCGAAGTAGAAACTCCATTCAAATTGATCTCAAAATTGCATTTTGTTTTCCTTCTCTCTTCCAATGATGTGAAGGTTAACCCTGATTTTCGGATTGTTTAATGGAAGCTTAAATTAAACCCTAATTTGCAGAGTAGATGTTGAAAAAGTGCCGATTTATGCCACCTGTCATTCTATTAATTAAATTTAGGATTAGAGCATCTCCAACAGCACCAGTCTGGGTCTGTTTGTTTTTTTCTTTTTTGGGAAAATGAGTGAAGCCCCAGACCATCCAAAGTCAAAAACTCTTGGGGCGGTCTGTACAGATCGGTTACAGCGTCTAGGTCAGGTACTTGTTGGAACGGTGTGTAGAAACCATTTTATTTTTTTTCATTTTTCCGTTTTAATTGACTGTGCACCATTTAGTTTGGCTTATGATTCGTTGATGTCCGACACTCTTCTAAAATCATTAGGGTTATGGTGTGTGGAACGATGGAGATGCTCCCAGAGATTATTTTTAAAGACAAAGTCTCGAACGCTAGGTATCTTTTTCTCTTTTGGCAATAACAACAGTTGTCAATGAATTGAAGGATGTAAAAAAGGTCCCAACAATTTCATTCAATTTACCACTCCTATATTCCTATAATTGTCCACATTCGTTTTACAATAACATAGATACAGGGGAAAAAAACTCTGATCGCCACACTTGGATTGGAGATGATGCATGCGGCAAAGCTTATGGAACCCAGAAGTTAGCAATTTAGTCACAATTATGGCAATTGAAGCTTGGATTGGAGATGATGCATGTTGTTAAGCTTGTGGGACACATAAGTTCTCGCACTAGCAATGGTTTCTTGTGTAGTTGAAGGCGAAAGAGGCTGCAAAATATCAAAGATCATAATGATTTTGATTGCTAATGCTGATTGTAAGACAAAAGTGGCATGTTCAATATTTTATCACCATGTTCATGAATTCAAATCAACAAATATCAGCGATATATTGGGCAATATATCGAAAAATTGGTCCACCAACATGATATTCACCCCAATATAAAATAGCTTACATTAAGTAAAATATCAATAAATATGGTAATCGCCAATACAAACAAATACAAAATCGAAACTTGAAAATTCATTGCGGTGAGTTTATGAAAAAGTATGCGTTCATGCATGCTCACGAGATAGCAAACATTGGCCTTTCGTTGGCTGGGACTTGGATATATACAAGAAAATATTTTGGCTAATCAAGCGTGTATCCACAATATCATCTAATGATTGCTATTTTAATTATTTTTTTCTTCCAATTACCTATCAAATATGACATAAGGTTTATGGTGTTATCAGTATTCTAGAAGATCCAGCGATATTAAAGAATCTCAGCATTTCTCCTTCTCTTTAGAAACTAATCTTCCAAAAAGTAAATCAATTTCTCTAGAGACGTTGAAAGCAATGAATTGATAAAGGATCTTACCTCTAATTCTAGTAAGTATGAAGCAGCTTATATTATTTGGTTAGCTAGCTGAGCAAAGAAATATTTGGCATTTTCTGCCACCTCAGCTTCTATAATTGCTTCTAGCATGATATCTGAACCTTTCACCTCGCCTGTCATCATTGATCAAAAAAATTAAATTGCATATGAAACATGCATACTCAAGCACGAGTATGTAGACAACATCGACACCAATGGAAATAGAAAAGTGGCATGAACAGCAGGCACGCACGATAATTGTTTTCTGAAGAGCTAATTGCATGCATATTTGGTAAGAAATGTAAGAAAGATATTTTTTGCATAATCATTTAACCAAAAATGACCGCCAAAAAAGTAGTTGCTCGATAATATACCAGCTATAAATATCATCGTATTGTTCTACCTGCGTCAACATTATTACCTGTCATCATTTATAGCGGGCACGAGATGCCGATCCAATTGATCCTTCATACCTATAATTGGAATCAAAAACAAAAGTTCTAGTCAGAAAGCCAATTTTTTGAGGGACGTGAGAAATTGAGAATCACAAAGATTAAAAATCATTCTTACAGTGACACGAAGAGAAATGCCGCTGTCTTCATAACAATAGCACCTTCACCAACAGGTTTCGATGTATTCAGACACCTTGCGCAGAACCAGTTAGCATGAATTGATGTGACCATATCTGTACCCAATATTAAAACCAACAAAGTCACCGATAAAATTAGACTCAGTAGTAACATTAAGAAAGATCTAATTAGACGTTGGCTATAATATCAGTAATTTATGACTAAGCACGATATATAAATCTACACAAACACTCACTTGGAGATTTTCCTGTTTAATGAAGTGATGAAATGGGCTTAATTCTACAGGCCTGACTTTTATCCCTTGTTGCTCTGCCAACAAGAATAACCAAGTTTCAATATATAATTCACGTATGTCTTTAAGAAAACAAGAGGTCTACATTCGCAATACTGAGCATTGTTTAGTCATAAGATGTTGTCTCATCTATGAGCAGTGTCATTGTCAGTCTACATATTTCAAGTTTCAAATACAAAATGTTCATCAACATCCATCATTGCTGAATGGAATTATGCTGAGCGCAGTGGGGATGTTACCTCAATAATTAAGAAAATTAGGTGCCCAGAAAAAATAATAATGTGAAAACGGTTTTTTTGTCTGCAAATAAGGAAAAAGTATTCTACTGTATATCTAAGTATAGGACCTATTTCGATTTTGTCCCAAATTCATGTGACCAAAGTTAGGTATTCTCATTAAATTACTTATTCAGCTACCTTCTATCCTGGGATATTTACATTCTGAATGATGCTTTAAGTGATTAGTATGGTTCAATTTATGTAACTATCACACCATACATAATCAAAAGATGTCTCAACAAGGGGATTCAAAATTGAATCTAAGATAGAAAAGTATGACTCGACTATCAATCCAGGGTAAAGATTAAAGGTTGCTTGCATGATTCTAAAAAAAAAACCAGGTCATCAGTTCGGTACAGAAACTAAAACCATTTTCAGATATTATTATTGTCTGTTGATGACATAATATTGACACCGTTTGTGACGACCTACCGAACGCCGGCCAAATCCACCCGAGCGTTTTGAGTTCTGTCCGAATGTATTTGTTCTCTATGCCCTAATATAGCAGCACGCCAAGTTTCGTCGCAATCGGATTCAGTTAAGGGGGCGAAAAGGTCCAGTACGCTTCGTCTCATGTTTTAACGTTTCCTTTTGGAAGTTGACTATTTACTTAGTAGCTATATTAAGGAGGAACCTTGGTCCGATCCTCCCCATGACTAAAAGAGCTTTAATGCTTGGTCATCAAGGACCCCGGCTCATGGACTATCTACAAGGGATAGTTATGAGTTCTCCTAGGCCTAGGGTAGGCTAGGGGACATTGCCTCGCAATGCGGGCCGGTTTTCATTAGAGGGCTTCATATGGCGCCGCTATGCCCCGCGGGCTATCCGAGACGCACCGCCCCTTTCAGATGGACAGTATAATTAGTCCAGGCTCGTCGCCCCTTGAGATATGAGTCCCTAAGGTGGAAACCGGCATATTGAGCTACCCTGATCCGCTACAGGACAGGTGTGCTTCCGTATCTCGCGCGCGTCGTGAGAGATTACGCTGTAGGGATTATTGAGGGAACCTTCAGCGTTGTTGCCTATACCGAATACATATTCAATGACCCCTCACGAGTATCCAGGATAATCCGGATGTCGCTCTAGCATCCGTGGGTTGTATGCCACTTGCGCGCCGCGCCAGTGAAGATGGCTGGTACACGCCGACCTCGCGTCCGTGTACGCCGCACGGTCCCCTATTCCGCTGCACTCCGGGAACTGTAGAGTCGGTCCCGGCTAGGGCCGTGTCAGTTGGTATCAGAGCGAGAATAGCTTGTTGAAGCTTAGCTCTTGAGTTGGTAGAACGTGGATGGATTGTGCCTACGTCTGCCAGAGCTAGACAGAGTTGGGTCTAGGCTTATCCGAGCAAGGCTTGCTGGGAGTTTGCTTGTCAGAGCGTAGATGGGTTGTGCCTACGTCCGTCGGAGTAAACGGAGTATGATTCCCGAGTTGGTAGTATGGGTTACCCATTTGGCTGTTGTTCTCTCCAGAGCCGTAGTTGCTCCCTAGAGATGTTCCAAGCACCGTTGTGAACGCTTGTAGAGTGTGTTGCCTACATGTCAGTCGATATTGGACGCAAGAGAAAGGCTCCATATCCGAGCGCGAGATTGCTCAAGTTAAATGTGCTTTGGACAGTGACGCTAAGAGGAGGATTGAGATTTGAGTTGGACGCGATGATCTATATCGTTGGTTGTCTCTAGAAGGCTGATCAGTGTCGCAGATGCTCTATGAAGAATAGTAATAGAGCGATCTAGCAGGTTGTTATTGCATTCGGTCCGTATCCGCGCTGCGAAGTTTAGTAACAGTTGTGAGCAAGGACGATGCCCCTCAGCAGAGATCGATATGGTCAGTGTCAGTTACCGAGTACTTTCGTGTGGAAGCCGCGAAGCTTGGTTTGGTTAGAATTCCTTAGTGTCTACAAAAGATTGAAGAATCCTGAGAGATACTCGTTATTGTCCTGAATTGGACATTGAGACGTTCCGGAGGTGAATGTCATGAGCCGAAGATGAAGCGGCATGAAGTAAGAGATGAAGACATGGTTTGGGTCCCGAGTTTGCACACAGTGATATCGTCAGGTAGACGTCGAGGGCAGAGTGATTCGTTATGACGCGACATGAACTGCGACCTCCCAGATGGGTTGTCGCTTGTCCGCAGTTGGTCCCCAGTTACTTGGGACCCTGCTTTGATCACTCCAAGAAGGCAAGTTGCCGAGTGATGTTTGTTCTCTGGCTCCGAGGTGAGTTTCAGGTTTGTCGGCGTTCGGGTACTCTAGCCGAGTTGATCCATGTTGTTCCACATGATGGTTCTGGGTCATTTTAAGCTCTCAGATGGAAGACTCACGTTTCCGAAGGTTAGTAAGTTACGTGGTTGTCGCAGAACAGAGTTGAGCTTCAGTCAGTTGTGCGGGTTACCTCAGACATGATCTCAGATGGAAGATTGCTCTAGGATGAAAGATCCTGAGCGGAATTGGATGTTAGTTTCCCAATTCCTTATCACTTGGTGGTTGGCGGTAGGGATAGAGTGCCCGCGCCTGTTTTTTGTTTGTATCGATGGAGTGTCTTTAGAAGACCACATCTCAGTGACCGGTTAGAGTTGGCTGCGTTTGTTGAAGCTAGTTCAAGAGACAGAGAATGGCTACGCTTCAGTTCAAAGATGATTGCGACAGTATGAAGGTTGGTCTCCGAGTTTGATAGCAGTTGGACATGGCAAGCCAACGAGCTCAGGGCGACAGGTGCAGTGACAGTATCTTGTTCCCAAGTTCCCCAAGTACTCAGGTTGGAGTAGGGATGTAGAGATGGAGAAACGCTTCAGTAGTCCGTCAGTTATATGTCACAGCTTTGTTCTCGACGCGGACGTCGAGCTTATCGAGTGTGGGAAGAGCTGTAAGTTGTGACGCAGATGTACGCAGGTTCCAGCAAGGGTCACCACCACCAGAGTTTGGCAAGTACAGATGCCAATGTTAAGTCCTCGTTAGAGAAGAGGCATTGAGAAGTCCTCGTCAGAGAAGAGGCATTGAGAAGTCCTCGTCAGAGAAGAGGCATTGGGAAGTCCTCCTTGGAGAGTGAGGCAGATTAGAGTCCTCCGGAGTGGAGAGACCTTTGGGGACGCCGGAGTGGCGATCACCCTTCCTGCAGCCAAGTTAGGTGCAGATGCCATCTAGCGTTACATGGGTTAGATGATGGCCTACTACGAAGTGGTAGAGCAGAAACGCGGCTGCACAGATAGATGTCTCATGGGTTTTAGAAGTTCACACAGGACGCCTTTATGGCGGACCTCGATGGTTAGCTGGCGGTAGGGAATAGAGTACCCGCGCCTAGATAGGCTGCCTCGATGGTTTTGTTGGCGGTAGGGAACAGAGTACCCGCGCCTCGTTGAGAGTATGCTACCTTCTAGGAGCTACCCTCCCTCGCCCAAGTGAACAATGAGTACCAGTTCAGTTCTATACTGGTAAGGCTAGAGTGCCGCATCTTGATGTTGTACCCCCGATGGTCCGTAAGAAGGGCGGACAAGGTTGGAAGACCTTCGCAGAGTTGATTGAAGGGCAGTCAAGCAGATTCAGTGTGCGGCAGATGTTCCGTGCAGTTGGGGTGAGTTACCCCTTTGTTTTAGAAGACTTGCTCCTTGCCACTCGCAGATGAAGAGTGAAGTTTGAAGCCGAGATTCACAGAAGATTGAACTCTCGAGCAGCGAAGGCATTGTGCGACTTGGAAGTGAGCGCACTTTTGGACGGGATTGGAGATATCCTCGTCGGGCTGTCCGGAGGAGACGCCCTTGGTTTGTCGAGAAGAGCGACATTCCACAGTGTCAGGGGAGAAGGCGCTTTGCAGCAGGATGCAGCGCATTTAAGAGGGCGCGATGCTAGAGTGCGCCGCCCATACATTTTTTAGAAGGTTTGAGACCAAGAGACAATACCCAGAGGAGAAGGAAGACTCCAGTCGTATGAAGGTTCGGTCACTACGCACTTCAGTTGGAATGGGCGAAGTTAAGGTTCAGTTCTGAAGACACAGTTGTCAGCATCGAGACTAGCAGTTGGGCTCAGTATCCGCTAGTACAGAAGAAGATATAGTACTCTGAACTAAGTGCGGGAGAGTTGTTGGTTTCTTGAAGATGCAGAAAATTGAATCCTTGCAGAGCCGTGTTGGCGATGGTCCTCGACGAGGACGTCGAGATTATTTTAAGTGCGGGAGGGTGTGACGACCTACCGAACGCCGGCCAAATCCACCCGAGCGTTTTGAGTTCTGTCCGAATGTATTTGTTCTCTATGCCCTAATATAGCAGCACGCCAAGTTTCGTCGCAATCGGATTCAGTTAAGGGGGCGAAAAGGTCCAGTACGCTTCGTCTCATGTTTTAACGTTTCCTTTTGGAAGTTGACTATTTACTTAGTAGCTATATTAAGGAGGAACCTTGGTCCGATCCTCCCCATGACTAAAAGAGCTTTAATGCTTGGTCATCAAGGACCCCGGCTCATGGACTATCTACAAGGGATAGTTATGAGTTCTCCTAGGCCTAGGGTAGGCTAGGGGACATTGCCTCGCAATGCGGGCCGGTTTTCATTAGAGGGCTTCATATGGCGCCGCTATGCCCCGCGGGCTATCCGAGACGCACCGCCCCTTTCAGATGGACCGTATAATTAGTCCAGGCTCGTCGCCCCTTGAGATATGAGTCCCTAAGGTGGAAACCGGCATATTGAGCTACCCTGATCCGCTACAGGACAGGTGTGCTTCCGTATCTCGCGCGCGTCGTGAGAGATTACGCTGTAGGGATTATTGAGGGAACCTTCAGCGTTGTTGCCTATACCGAATACATATTCAATGACCCCTCACGAGTATCCAGGATAATCCGGATGTCGCTCTAGCATCCGTGGGTTGTATGCCACTTGCGCGCCGCGCCAGTGAAGATGGCTGGTACACGCCGACCTCGCGTCCGTGTACGCCGCACGGTCCCCTATTCCGCTGCACTCCGGGAACTGTAGAGTCGGTCCCGGCTAGGGCCGTGTCACCGTTGATGGACGATGCATTGTTTTAGGGGAGTGGAATTGCTAGTCACTTATTGCTCGAAAAGTTACCCAGGTGTAGAAGGCAAAATCCCAGTTTAGAGAAAGCAAGCATTTGTACATATTAATCTAGACTGTTATTGAACAACCCATGTGAAGGTACAAATATAAATCTATCGAAAGATAAAAATTCGAATTGGTGTCTTAAGAATGGGGAAACGATGAGAATAGTCAGAAACGCACCCGGAATACATAGTCTCATAAGCTAAAAATGCCACTAAGGGCGCATGGTTTCCAAATATGTCATTCACAACCGGAAGTTCTACGACAACCTGGAAATCCCAAATTTGCTGCCCATAAGGGAAAGAGAAATGCTGCAGAAACAAATTCATTGGCCAAATGCTCTCATTGCATGGAACTCGGGAACTAGGCACGCTATGATCGCACCCCCAAGAAGTTTATAGATGAGTACCAACAGCCTTTCAACCTAAGGCCGATGCTCGCAAATTTATATTCAAATCCATATGATCCCTAGATGGTCCTAGTACACACCGTGATGGATTTTCCAGAGTCTCAAGTGTATGGTAAGAAGCACTCAGTTATTTAAATTATTTCAGTTTATCCCTTAGATGTTACAGAACTTTGTTTTTGTTTATTTCCACAAAAGCACTAGTCATTCCATTTAGGTTTTTTTTATCTAGTTGAACAATGATTTGCTTTACCTCAGTTTCAAAATAAGTAAATAACATCAGTGGTTTCCTTGTATAATTTCCTTGTTTTAGGTAGGATATAAACTGATGTGTGATTGCAACACTTTGATAGTTATGCCTCCCAAAAACAGGATTTAACCACTATATGTTTACTAGGATAAAGAGGCACGCCAAGGCTGTGGAGAATGCCCAGGTCAAACTGACTGTTCATCAGGTATCTATGAGATAAAAAAGCATTTTCGTGAATCTGCTTGTTCCACTTTCTCTTTACCTTGTCTAAAGTGTAAATCTGCTCTTCGAATATTCTTTTGTTGCGAGCGTGCCAAATCAGATTTGTCCTGCCCCATATTTCCCCAATCCAAAGATATTTAAGATAGGGGCTCATCATATCACCAACCTCGAGGAGGCTTTTAAGATTTCTCTCCAGAACCCTGACTTTGAACAAGTCTTCAAGCCAATTCCATAAGCAAGAGCTGAAGGCACATTACCAAAACAAATGTTTGATGGATTCAGAGCTGTTATTACACATGCAACATTTGGAAACTAAAGCAATGCCTTTCTTTTTAACATTGTCATCAGAAGGAATCTTCCCATGACACAATCTCCAGCCCTACATAGAGAGTCTTGGATGGATAGCCCTTCTAAAGAGATACTTGTACCACCATATTGGCTGACCTTTATTTCTGATGGAATCAAAGCCCCTTTGACTAAAAAGTTGCTCACAAGATGAGGTTTCCACACCCTCCTGTTATTTTTATTTTTGTTAATCTTGATGTTATGAATGTCCACTCCAAATCTGTGAAAAATCAGCTGAAGATTGTTGGGTATAGACCATCTACCCTCAGTAATAATACAGCTCACCTTAGCATGCAGGTCTGTCCAGGGAATGTCATCGTTATTAATCATGTCTTTAGAGAAAGAAGAGCACCAATTGTCACGCCAAAGATCAATGCAAGCCCCATCCCCAATCACCCAACCCGAATGAGCATGAACATCCTCAAGAGCTCCTCTAACACCTGCCCAAATTGAAGATCCTTTGGTGATAGTAGAGAAGCTGCCAGATTTAACAACGAATTTAGCTCGCATAAATTCAGACCACTCGTCTTTTGGGTTAAGAAAGTTCCAAGTAAGTTTCATCATCAAAGATTGGTTAATCTCCTTTAATCTTCTTAAGTTAATACCACCTTCCTTCAAAGGTTTACACACCTTATCCCAGGCCACAACACAAGCTTTCTTAGAGTCAGGTTCCCCAGACCAAAGAAAGTTCCGAAGAATTCTTTCACCCTCTTTAATCACAGAAGTAGGCCATTTGTAGATAACCATGCTGAATATAGAAATGCTACACAAAATAGAATGGATTAACACCGCCCTCCTTTGTAGAGACAACAAACTACCAGCCCAGCCTGTAGCTCATTTTTAATCTTATCCACCAGGGGTCTCAGAATCTCCTTTGTCACTCTCCCTTGAACCAGAGGAATGCCAAGATAAGTTGCAGGCAGACAGCCTTCATCGAACCCAAAGATATCATTAACTTTTTGTTTCTTATCATTTTTCATAGCCCCCAAGTAAAGCTTACTGTTCCCAGTGTTGAAGATCTGCCCAGAAGTCTCCTGGTACATCTCAAGCCATTTGCTAAGGTGTTTCAGCCCCTTTGTTCTACTATTTGCAAAGACAAAAATATCATCAGCAAAGAATAGGTGAGAGGGAGCCATAACTCCCTTGGTAATCACCATAGGAAGCACCTTCTGACTACTTCTCAACTCAAATAAGCCTTTACTAAGGACCTCCTCTGCAATAGCAAAGAGGATTGAGGATAAGGGATCACCTTGTCTTAGACCCCTACCAGTTTGAAAGAAACCACAAGGGCCACCATTCACAAGAATAGACACGAACCCACTGTGGAGGAGTAATCTAATTCAATTTCAGCATTTGTGATGGAATCCCATTTTTCTCAAGACCTTAAATAAGAAGTCTCAGCTTAAGGTGTCAAAGGCTTGTGCAATGTCGAGCTTAATTCCCACATTCCCACCAAATCTCTTCTTCCAAAGTTCATTGATCATTTCCGAGGCGAGGCCAATTTTACTTTGAATATTTCTCCCAAGAATAAAACCACATTGCTCATTGGAGATGATTCGAGGCAAAAGCCAAGAGATCATGGATGCCAAGATTTTAGAAATAACTTTAACCAAAAAATTACCCATGCAAATAGGTTGGAACTGTCTCAACTTAGAAGCATTCTCGACTTTAGGGGCAAGAATAATGAAGTTTGAATTAAAACCTCTAGGCAAAGAGGTGTCAATAAAAAAGGACCAAACAACATTCACCACATCCAGCCCCACAATCCCCCAGTAGAATTGAAAGAACCTCCCAGAAAATCCATCAGGGCCTGGAGAGCTATTTGGATTCAGAGCAAAGACAACCTTTCTAATCTCATCTCCATCAGGGATACCAATCAGACCAGCATTATCCTCCGTAGTGATGACATTTGTAACCTGGCTGAAAGCCAAATCAATCTTTGGGTGGGCTTTGAAGGCAAATTTTTCAGAGAAGAAGCTACCAATGTGATCCTTGATCTCATCTTGATCCTCAAGAATTCTTCCATCCTCAGTCTGAATAGCATGGATAAGGTTTTTATTCCTTTTTATTCGAGCAAGGGCATCATGCACACTTTATGATGAGTGAAGCTAATATATGTGTTCTAAATAAGAACGCATGGACAGATACGTATATTTGCAAAGTCCCCGACCTTCAAATACTCGGTCAACTTACTATGTCTTATGGACCCATTACTTCAAGTTAACAATAACTTTTCCAATTTTATTACGTACACACCTTGTGTGTCGGGCTTAATTGCTTCCTGAAGCTTATACCTTCCCAGGTAGCTTCATGTAGATATCCATATTTAGTTTTCCATATAAATACGCGATATTTACATCAGACACATGTCTAGCTTGTCCCCGACAACTTGATAGACTGATCAGTATCGAAACGTTATAGCATCCATAACCGGGTAATAGGTCACACTGCAATTAATGCCAGATCTCTTAAAGATTTCCTGGGCAACTAATTTTTCCTTGACCAAATTATCTCTCCAAGTTAATTGTGTTTCTGTACCTTTCCCATTTATAACTGGCAGGCTTAATTGTATTTCTTTGCATTATGTAGAAGTTGAGCTTTGCTTAGATTCCAAATGCCCACTTTAGCCAATGTATAACAACATACAGTTATTTACAATAAGTGGCTCTGAATCCTCATCCTTGATGATAAGCACAGCAACGAATATGAATACTTTATCGATAAATCTCTACTGAGTGATCTTACATTATGCTTATTACAGACTTTTAATAAATCAAGATCTCATTATTATCATACATGTATGTGCCACGCCGGGCTAGTCTCGTAATGCATCAACTGGTCGCGTAGCTACTATTGCCTCGTCAATAAGTGGTTCCATCCTCGATGAGCTGATATACCATAAGTCATATTTGTCCCTTATTTTGCAGCTCCCCGGCTTAGAATTCTTTCTTCCAATGGTGCTCCCATCAAGCGCGAGCCTCATATTCGTTTACAGTACTAATTCCCCTGGAACGTTCTGCTGTGGTACTAGTTCTCCTAGAATGTTCTGCTGTGTATGTATATTACTTGCAGGTACATACACTTAAGGTACTTCAATAGTACTTATCAATGCGTCTAACAATTCATTTAAGACCTATTGGAGGTTTATAATTCGTTGAACCTTATTGTCACCTAACTTATGTATAGGGATTTAGATAAGACAATGATGGTACTTTCCAGGACCTCTTGGAAACATACTCAGTATTAACTATCATATTTACCCCCAATACTAAGAATATCGTCTCATCAAAGTAACAATTATCTGCCCTGCAGTATATACGTCGCCAGTGGGTCCAAATATTTAGTGATAAATGCAAATCATAACCCACATAATACCAGGCCGACGTTGAGAGTCTCATCTTCATACATTGTGGTGCGATTGGCACCTGTACGGAACATCCAAATGTTCGTCGATGGGCGACGTCGGGCACCAACCCAGTTACTAGTCGCTTTTGGGAAAAAATAATTTTATTATTTGCTAAGGGACGAACCATAATCAGTGTTGTAGAAGCAAGAATGCATATCCCACATACTAGCAGGAAGTTATGACCGTAATAATAGTGGCCAAGCGATTATCCTAAATCGCTTGATTAGGTTCTCTGCAAATCCCGAGTTGTGTATGGTATGGGGTACTCACGATGCTCACTTATCTATCCCATTTAGCGGTAAAATAATCATCAAAAGCCTGTGAGTCCAACTCTCAAGCCCCTGTCAAGTCACATCGATCGATTTTGATTGGTTAATCCAGGAACTGAGCCAGCGATCAAATGATCTAAGTGAGAAGTCATGCTAACGTTCAATTCTAAGATTTTATGAGTAGGCAAACCTAAGACCATCACCTAGATACATCTTTTATGACCATAAATATTCAAGTGGGCCACTATGGAGATGGAAAGGCCCACATGTGCCTCCATGAAAGCATTTGGAGCAAAGGCTGGAGATCTCACTCCACCTTAGTCATACTAGAATGAAGTAATAGACTTTCCTTGAAAGCAATCGTTATACATATACTCTCTGGATCTTCTTTTCGTTTAAGGAAAGTTAAGATCTAATCCCGATAATCCTCTTCTGTTCCAATAGCGTATTCTAACCTTTAGACATAGAGTGAATGCACAGAACCTTGTCTGTCATTTTCTCCAATAGTCATTACGTGATAAACATTATCATGTATCTCCCTAAATTCAGTAAAATCTAGCTGGATTTACTAGTTTATAAACTAGACTAGATACCCTGTATCGTACCATTAAAGAGTAATAGCGCAACGCACTTAGTGGATTTTATCATGTTGGTCGTGCCAATAATATTTGTGTTATCCTTGATGTACAAGGATAGACAAGAAATATATGCATATCTCAAAAGGATCAAGTTCGTGGTACTAATGTTTCTTAGACATGTATCGCCACTCTTTCGATTAACCGGTCATACTCAATGAGCAGATAGATCTGTAGGCGGGTTGTATATAGTAGATCAACTATTATATATGGAATTTAACTACTTCCCAAGCAATAAATTCACAAAATAAAATCTAAGAACAATTTAACATAGATGGGATACGAAACCAATGCATGTCACGAGCATTCTATTAAACTAAACACTGAAGAGTTCCCAACTCAGTCAATGATAGAACTAATAAAACAAAACTACTACTTCAACAAGTAAAGTTACTACTTGGAAATGCTCTCTTGGTGACATCATTCATCTATTAAGAATTTACTATTGTTCATTATTAGAACTTGATCCAATGCAGCATTGGTATCATGGGAGGAATCTAAAGCTACAGACTCTGCCATAGCGTGGTCAGTGCTAGCTGCGATCACGTGATAAGTCTGGGGATGATCTCTTTGGATTGTCTGGGGTACCCTGTAATTCCGCACCTGAATATCTCGTATCCATTTTAGAATTCTTCTTATTCAATTTTGGTCCACTGGTAAACTTCTTGTTCCCCTTGCCTCTGGTTACTAATAGCTAGAATTGAATCCTACCGTTATTACCACCTCTCGTTAATCCACAGTTGTGACTATGTTTTCAATTTCCCCTGTCACTAGATTCAACATTGTGTGACATTGTCACATGCTTACTTTTAGCAGGCATAAGCTTGAGGTTCGTAACCAGTAGCTCATTGTTTTGCTCATAAATAAGGAAAACATGAATTAGGTCTCCGTGTACAGTGATCTATCAAATATTGCCTCAGAAGCGCAATATTTAAAGCGTAAAAAGTGTAATAGAATATACTTAATATTTTTATTTACCTTAACTATTTCTTCATGTGAGATTATAGTGGAGTTGCACTGCCGAATAAAAATTCAGCCGCAGTCGTATAATACTATAATAGTATAAGTTAATCCATTATCAGGCCTTCCTAAATATGGAGGCGAGTGTGCCAAACAAAGCTCCTACTTTGTTATTTAGGGACTCATTGTTCTCAACAATAGTCTTTTCTAGATTTTGCAATAGCAGATGGATTTCAGTATCCATACAGGTCAAGTTTATTGGTACCTGAAATAAAAATTACAGTATGGGAAGTACTCAATGTTTTGAGTGTTACCAACATCTATTATGCATGTAGATCAATACCAGTAGTAGTACTTGATAAACATTCCTTACATAGAGGCAATTCATAGTATTCAAGTAAGTGATTCCCAATTATTACTTGTAGGTTAGCCTTGGTCATATCCTATTACTTATGAAATCCTATTTAAGTACATGATTTCCAATCATTACTTATGGTTCATAGTTTATAGCGCAATGAAGTACATGATTCGTAATCATTACTTGTAAGTGAACCCTGTTCATGGCTTTATACTCATAAAATTATATTAAGCGTCAAATCCCAATATTACCGTATAAAATGGTGATCTTTACCTTAAAGTGTATTTTAATAGAGTCTTAGGCAAGACAGTTATTCAAAACTACTAGATGTTGTGTTACTTATTATGAGAACTAAGGTGTTCTAATCCCTCGAGTTCTATACACATAGGTATATTATAGCCAAATGACCCTATTTGCTATGAATATAAGAGGTATTAGATGTATAGCTGATAAGTGGTCCCACCCCGAAGTCTGTTGGGTTCGCAAGATAGGTTGATTATGCCTGTCTTTAAACTACCATTCTAGGATACTATAAGTTGTTATTAATGCCCATATTCCTCTAAATGTTATCTTGTTAACATATAATTGCACCTAGATGCAAAAAATTAGTTCCTTAGACACCAAGTTTTTAGAAATAAGATTAAGCCAATTCCCAATTGAGCTCTAGTTAGTTGTCACTGACAATTAACTGTGATTTAGATATGACTCACAGTCGTATGCTAAATTAGTCTTGGTTTCGTATTATCAGTGATCCCTGATCATGATATTTAGTATTTTAGGGGTATACCAGTAATATTCTATTAGTTATCGTAAGATACTTAAATAAGTATTACACCATTTACTTATATCACATATAAATGAGTCAATGCTCTTATACGAGGCACCTATTCCCAAAAAACATTAAAAAATATTTGACGTAAAAAAAATCAAAATGGGTCCCCCACGAGATAGGTTCAGCCAATAGGAATTTTTCAAAAAAAAATTGGGATCAATTTGACCAAAAACTGGGCAAGTTATAGTCGTTTTAGTGTCGGAACCGGTTTGACTCGATCTGGGTCAAGGCCTGGACGGGGTGGACTGGTCTGAACCGGTCTTCCACGTGCCAAGCACGCATAGGTCATATGTGCCACACACATGGGATGCACATGTGCCACGCATGCCACACACACGTGTCACACACACGGACTACACACGTGTCGTTCACACGTGCCATGTACGTGCCTGTCACGTCACTGCTCCAGTGACCGTCAGGGAATATTTCGGTGACCTTCCAACCAAAATTCCGGCGTCCTGTCTCCGGTGACAGTCCGGCGACTGCCACATGCCATGAAAGTGTCAGGTATGCCACACGTGCCACGAACGTGTCAGGCATGCCACAGGTACCACGCACATGCCATGTCACTGCTGAAATCATAGTGGATAATGATGATGTCATATCAGATAATTATAAAAAACTAAAAATAATATTTTATTATCTTGCTGACGTCATCGACAAAAAAATAATCCGTTTTTGACCGTAAAATTGCCCAGTTTCAACGTGCTATTCCTGGCGATTGGGAGATCTCCCAGAGACATGCCATATACTGTTGGAAAGCTCTCGGTGTAGGCTATCAAACCGGAGTAGTCTCGTCTCTATCCAATATGCACAGAGAAAAATATATAAGTTTGAATACAACCCTTTATCAAGGGTAAAAATCACGTTGGTCGAAGAATATTCCGGTAACCGTCCTGCAAAAATTACGACGAACTTCCGATGTCCGGTCTTCGGTGATAGACTGATGACTACCACGTGTCACAACACGTGCTACACACGTGCCACGTAAGCATGCCACGTGTCCTCGACACGTATCACTGCAAACGTCACAGTAGATAATGATGGCGTCATATTAGATAATTATAAAAAATTATATTTTTTTAATATCAAGCTGACGTCATCGACCAAAAAACGCCGTTTTTGGCCGTGAAACTGCCTAGTTTTAACGTACTATTCCCGACGATTGGGACATCTCCCAGAGACGCGTCATATACCGTTAGAAAGCTCTCGGAGTAGGCTATCCAATCGAAGTAGTCCCCACCTCTATCCGATGTAAACAGAGATTAATATAAAAGTTTGAATACAACCATTTATCAAGTGTAAAAATCACCAAAAACCCTAATTTTTAATCCTAAAAAAATAAGGAAAATATGTTTTTAAATCATGATAACCTATCATATAGTATAGATCTGAAAGAGATCGAATATGTATTCCAACAAATTGTAAAATACTTCTTCTCCTGATCGTTTGGTTTCTGTGAAATCTCTTATTAAAATGTAATTTCTGCTCTCCTCATTCCTAGAGCTTGCGTGCTAATAACGTGTTGAAAGATAATCAATCTAGAGCAATAGAATAGTGAACAAAAGGAGAGAGAGAAAAAGAGATTTCTTATTGATTCATCATCTTGTTCTCTGTACATAATACATATATATATAGGTTACCCTACAATATAAGTTACCTAAACTACTCAAACTCTCCCCATAACCCTTTCGGGCCTATGGGCATGTTAGGAGTCTGTATAGGACACCTTAACCCTGTTGGGTTCCTAGTTTAGGCTTGGACCCAACACTTAACAATTCCTACTTTTATTTTATCTTTGGACTTGTTATTTCCCATGACTTGTCATCGTAAATTCTTAGTAGTCTCTTGAGGGCCTTCTTACTTGGCTAGTAGTTCTGTAGGAGTAAAGGATGGGAAGAACGGACGTCGTTAATAGTGTTAAGGTATCCACCAATCACAAAGATACATTTCATTTCTAGTTATCTTTATGTTGTTTGTCTTCTCATTTTTTGAAAAAAAAAAGTAATTCGATTTTGTATCAGCACCTCGTTGTTTTATTGCTTAGTGGTATCAATGATGAGAAGGTAAATAATATTTGATTGGTATAACTTACTTTGTTAATGTTTAATGAACTATAAGCTCAAAACGAATAGAGCACTCAAATTTTTTGAGAGGGAAATAGTTCAAATCCATCTAGTCCAATACAATTAATTTTATTTAACAAAACAATTAAGAAATTGTAAATTTAACGACGATTGTATCTGTTAAGAATTTTAAAATGAGCTAGTCATTTTTTCAATTTACAACACATTACAATTATATTTTTTCTTAAAGTACTACATAAATATTTGTCATTTATGTTTAAATTAAACGACTTTTGTTTCCATAAAATGACATAAAGCGCAACATTTATAGGCGTCGTATTTTTTATTATAAAGAACGACATATTTATATGTTATAAAAACACGATATTTATAACAGTCGGTGGCAAATACGACTCCATTTTTGGCGACAGTTGTAGCATTAACGACATAAATATTTGTCGCGGATGACCATTTTTCACGTAATGTTAAACACTTTATTGAAGTCATAGAGTTCTTCAGTGTAGGCTTCGAATTTGAACTATCTATCAAGGAGATCTGACATCTGTTCAGGTGGTGATTCAAAGCGTAGTTCTATTGGACAAATGATAAGAAATGTCTTTACAAATGATAAATTCCTATTGACAAATGATGGAAATTATATTAGTAGCTACAATTTGAACCTGGTTTACCTAAAGCTTCAACAACCATAGGTTCAGAATATTCATTGGAAAGAGAGAAATTGGCAGCCATAGGTTCATAATGATCATTTAAAATGGGGAAATCATCAACCACAGGTTCATAATATTCATTTGGAGCAACAACCATAGGTTCACAAGTTTTATTTGAGAGAGAAACATCATCAACATGAACATTGGTTCTGCTTATTTCAGTGTAACTCCGGTGTTCGGGCTCTGGTTCAGGAAATGAGTGCTGATGTAAAGGTCCTCACGCCACTATGCGAATTTAAGAGATTTTTGACGTAAATTACGACTGATATTTTAAGTTACATATTTGAGACGGCCAAAAAGTGTCAAAATAGAGTCGTTTTTTCGTACATGTACTGATACCAAAAAGAGCTTCGGTATTTTTCCCTCTCTAAAACTAAAACTAAGACTTCGGGTTTCTCGTATCCCGCCAATTTCCCCCTCTAAAATCTTCTAATTTTAAAGATCGTGATTTTTCCTAATTTTCTGCCTATCAATTTCCGAAAGGAACATAACCCTCTCTATAATTCGTCACCCTTCTCAGTCATTAAGTTTTGGAAATTGAGGAGCGACCAACCCACTGAGAAATTTAAGTAAGACTCACCAATTAATCCTATTCTATAATCTGAAATTACAGCAAAAGATTTGTGAGTTTTGATTCATAGGTTTTCGATTTTCAATTTTGATTCGTAGATTATGAAATTGTAGTAAAAGTTCTTCAGTTTGTTTTGGATTTTGTTTTTTGATTAATAGATTTCTCTTTCAGAAGTTACAGCAGCAAAAGATCTCAGGTCTGAAATTGGTATGTTTGATTTATTTATATTTGCAATTACTTAATGATTTTGATAAGTTTGGAAAATTTCTTCAAAAGTTATAGATTGCTCTAATTTACAGAGCAGGTGATAAATTAGATTGCTCTAATTTTCTAATTTACAGAGCAGATGGTTCAAAAGTTATAGATTGCTCTAATTTTCCAAGGAGACCAAGAGGTTTTGTTCTCCTCAATTTCTTCTAAAAATTGCAGGATCAAAGTTTTTACCCCTTTGAAACAATTTTGAGAAACATGGGATTACATATAGGCGATGCTTTCGAGGTGTGGTTAGAGACCTCTGTAGGCGACGCCTCTATGTTATTCTTTAAACCGTAGAAGATAATAGGCAACTATAGTGCCACGTAATTATCTCATATAATTCGTGATATTGATAGTTGGAGGTGTAAGTAGCATACTCTTGACAATGGGTTAACAATCAAAATCTCTAAATGGGTAATGTTGATTTTGCTTGTTTATGATGTTTTGGTGTTTTTGCTTGATGGGGTTTGCGAGTTTTGGTTTGGAAGTGTTGGGGGGTCCTTTTAATTCTAATAAGGAGTGTTGTATTAGTGCAAATTTAGAGAAAAAAAGGGATTGTGGGGAAGAGTTTGATAAGTGGTACTTAGGGAACATTAGGAGGCATTGGGATCGATAAGAAGGCTAGTAAGGACATTGGCTTTACAGGTTTTCGGAGAAAATTCTTTGGAAGATGGGAAGGGCTAAGTTGAAGATAAAGAAGTTTGCGAATACTAGTGGGCGTCAAGTAACGTATTCGAAAAGGAGGGCTGGGACATTAAAGAAAGCTAAAGAGTTGTTGATATTATGTGATATTGATATTGCTATTCTCATGTTTTCGCCGACGGGCAAGCCTACATTATGTCTTGGAGAACGCAGCACCATTGAAGAGGTTATTGCAAAGTTTTCTCAATTAACTCCACAAGAAAGAGCGAAAAGAACACTGGAGAGCCTCGAAGCACTGAAGAAAACATTCCAGAAGTTGGGCCATGATGTAAATATACAAGACTTTCTTGGTACAAGTACTCAAACAATTGAGGATATGACTAATCAATCTACGCTATTGCAAGCTCAACTTTCAGAAATGCACAAGAGACTTAGCTATTGGACACATGTAGACAAGATCAACAACACAGAACATCTCAATGCAATGGATGAATCTCTCAGGAGCTCACTGAATCACATCCAAACACATAAGGAAAATTTCACTGAGTTATGCATATCCACTTTAATGTTGTAATTTGGCTGTTCATTACCCTTGAAAATTGTAGGGGCGTGGCACTACGTTGAAAGATATACCAAATGGTATGGTTTTCTACTTTGTTAACTCTAATTCACTTTCTTTGAATATTTTGATGATGAATCATAAGTTATTTAGCTATATCTGCTTGCACTTTTCTCTAGTAATTATTTTATGTGTATAAGTGAAGCATTTTATACAAATAAAATATTAGTTTTTTTTTGTAGACAAATCTCTCTAATCTTTAGAGTTAGAAAATAAATGTCTCATATGATCTTCTTGTCTCCATGCTAGAGATAAAGATGAGTTATGTTATGTCTGTTCACGTACATAACCATACTTACCTTTTCTTTGGCTTAAATAATGTTTTTGAATTGTCATTATGAGTGCATGTGATAATGTTCGAACGATTTAGTAACACTTTTTTTGATGTATGGTGGATTATATGCACAATTTTATAAGTTCAGTTTTTTGACATTTCTTTACCCCTCATTCTTGGTGATAATGCAGTGGCGTACAAGCTATCAAGAAAGAAGGCAAGGAGACATTTAAAA